>JAATLQ010038237.1:0-19310 GCA_013421005.1 Heliconius erato x Heliconius himera
TCGTTTCTAATGTTAAGTTTATTGATAAAATTACTTAAAAGCTTTTTAATTTCATTGAATTCGATGATAGTTCAAAACTGCCCCATATATGTTCAAAGCTACCCCGCAAGGGGGGCAGCTTTGAACATTTGACTACTGCTACTAAAGTTGATATTGCACCTTTACCTTATATATTTTTCTACATACGATGCTACGATTGTGTGGCACAATAGTTGGACTAAGCATTGTGAAATAGTAAATAAGTTAAAAACTGTAGAATTTTTAGATATGACACAAGGTTTAAAAATCGTTCGAATGTGCCCCCCTCTCCCCTATTTTTAATGTTATATATTATAACATATTATTAACCTACATATTATAAGCACAAAATTTCTGAAAAGGAACCTTTTGTCAAATACAGAATTCCACGTTTATTTGTAAAGTTTTCCTAAGAAATCTCTAAAGTGATACAAAATAAAGTTACTACAGTTATCCTTACCGAAATTGGTCTAAACTTTATTAGTTTGTACTTAACCACTACGTAGACGTATATAACGAGAGCTCCTTAAATTTTGTGATTTTTTACAAAAAAGTCACGCACAAAAATATCAATATAAAACCAGCTTCACGCTGTATCCCGCACATAGCAGGATAGGCAGAGGGTACCTCGTGTTAAGACAATTCGTTTCCCACTTTCCCGTCCAATTTTTCGAGGCATTGCGTGTTGAGGTGGCGGATCTCAAGGCCGGGCCTTTTGGGGCCTTGGCACCAGAGTGAAGAAATGAAAATATAAATAAATCATAATTTATTCCCTCGAGTGGGGATCGAACCGTCGCGTTAGAGTCACACCCTTGTACAGACCCTACGCCATGATGGCATCAAAAATATATCTATTGCATTTAAATTTTAAGAATTATACAAATGAATTGTAAGAAATAAACGCATGTATAATAAGTCCTTTACCAAAAAAAAATTATTTAATTTTATTTAAATTTTAAACAATAGTAATAAAAATTTAAATTCTTTTTATTTTATATATTTTGTATATTTAAATTTCCTTCTGTAAGCAAAGAAGGTTATTAATTCGATTGTATTTTTTTTATTTTCAGGTGAAAGCACTGATTACATTAGAGGGCAATAAGATGACACACACACAGATAGAATCAAACGGGAGGACCTCGAAACACGTGCGAGAATTTTTCGACGACAAACTCATCATCGTGGGTTACAATTTTATTATATTGTTTTAAATAAAATTTTATTAATTTGAAACCATCATGCGGCAGGGGCACAAGGGTGCGACTGTGTACGCGGCGATTATGGGTTCGATTCCCACTCGGGGAAAGAAATATGTAATATTTTCATTTCCTCGCTCCGTTGACGAGGCAAAGAGCGGCGCTGAGATCCGCTACTCAAATCGCAATGCCTCCAAAATTCGGCGGAAAGTGGAAACGGACTTGTTTTAGTAGGGAACGGATGGTATCAAGGTTTCCAAGTTCCTTGAGGTACTCTGTTATGTAGTATACAGCGTTAAGTTAATAAAAAAAGAAAAAAAATGTACAGAATATCAATACAGGTGTGGGTTCGATTACCACTCGGGAAATTGTACTATTTTAATTTTCCCGCAAGATAAAATGTGGCGTTGAGTTTCGCCACCCAATATGAAACGGCTCGGATCCCATTTTTTTCTGCTTACCCTCTTATATAAAGACTAAAACTGAAAAATTGTTACCGGCAATTCTTACCTCTTATATGTTTAAACAGGACGAATACCCACGATCCCCACTCAGAGGAATTTATTTGAAATATTTTCATTTCTTCAACAAGAAAAGTAGCGATGAAAGAAAAATTATCACTGCGCCTCCATTATTCAACATCTAAAATCTTTAAAAAAGAAAGAAAGTGGAGAATGAGGTGTCTTGCGAATACGAAGTTCTTTCTTGCTAAATACGAGAGATGTGTATAGAAATATAATTTATTATTTTATAACTTTTAAGAGGAATGTTTATGATATGGTAGTTAATGTTACAATGTACACCTATAACGTATATTAATTATAAAAAAGCCGGACAAGCGCGAGTCGCGTTCGCCTACCGAGGGTTCCGTACAAAGAAATTGAGGTCTCAAGCTTTTTATGAAATTTAAGCTTAGCTTAGCTAGACCCCTTTCACATGATAACCTGAATTAAACTAGCGGTAGGCAGAGGCAACCTAGTGTTAAGGTACTCCGTTCGCCATTTTTTGCTAAATTCTGGAGATATTGCATGTTGAGTGGTGGAACTCAACGCCGCGTTTCGCCACCAGAGCGAAGAAAATGGAAATAATAAGTATTGTCATTTCCTCGAGTGGGTATCGAATTCACAACCTGCCGCGCGCCACGACTGCCCTCAATACAAGTAATAAGAGAAGCAAAGCTGTAAAAAAATTTTGTAAAGCAATTTTTGATTCATTTTCATTTAGAACCTCAAAGGCATCTCAGTTCCAATCAATTTTCGATACGATTCGGTATCGTTTTTGCCCTTTGATCTTTCTCTTGTTCAGTCTGTGTTTGTGTTTCAGACGACCACGGTCGAAGGACTCGATAAAATAGTAACGAGAATTTTTGAATTGGTCCAGTGAAGATTTTTGAAACTATTTTAATTATTTTTTTTTTGGAGATATGTCACTGATATAATATAATGTTAAAGGTTGATTTTTGTAAATATTTATTTATAGTTTTCCGAGATCGGGTAATATATTATTACTACATTTTTGTTATTATTTGACTTATAATTTTTTATAATTTTTTTCCTTTTATCTCAAATAAGAAGGCAGAAATTTAGCTGAATTGTTTATAATTTAGCCTAGATATAAACTAATCGATAATTTTTTTGCCTAATAATGATCAAAGCAGGCTAGACAGAGGGAACCTAATGTTAGGACGCTCCCTTCTCCATTTTGCGCCGAATTATGAAGGCGATGCGAGTTAAGTGGCGGAACTCAACTCGGCGCTTCGCCTCGACACCAGGGCGAAGAAATGAAAATATAAATTAAAATAAATTTTCATTTCCTCGAGTTGGAATCGAACCCCCAACCAGTCGCATTTGGAGTCACACACTCTCACGCCTCTATAATAAACGATTGGATCGACATCACGTGTAAATTTTCTCTTCAACATTCTTTGGACCGCTATGTGCGAGATACAGCGTGAAGTTAAAAAAAATACATAAGACCTATGTTATAGCTACAATATTTAAGATAACGTAATTCATTCCCAATCCTCAATCTAACAAACACTAATAAACGCAACGCAACCCCGGACCAACTTCCATCAGCCTCACATACCGGGATACACAAAATCATCTCTAAAGACCTATTACTTGAACGTTTGAATAATCAAATTTCCAACGTAAATCCCCTATCGACTTTCACTTAACATGGCAGGGTAGGCTAACAACCCGGGATTCTCCGGGGCACTTTCGAAAACACGATTCCCTATTCCATTAGACCCTCTCGAAGTTATCTCGCGTTATTTACATCGCCTGACCGTAGCGTCTTATGTAGTGGCCTGGGCTTATACATATAGGGGGTTGTATATAAGTGAGCAGTCGTGGGTCGTGTGTTGTTTATGGGGGTGGCTGGGGGGTGGCAGCCAACCGGGCGGGCGGTGTCGCGGTGTCGTTGCCATGGCGACGCGGCGCCCGGACGCCGGCTCCCGACGCCGCCGGTGTCGGCCACCGCGCCCGCACCCCGCCGCACAAGTGACACGCGTTGCGAAAAAGCACAACCGCCCCGTGTTTGTTGTGACCATGATTTTTTTATTTGAGGGATATAATTATTTTTTTTTTATTTTTTTCTATGAAATGTGAAAATGTCATGAAGTATAAGTATAGAAAAAATCATTGGACAACTGTTTCGAGCACTAGTTAAAAAATAATAAAATAAAATAAAATTCCAAACAACACCTATGATTTAAGTTAAGCCTAGAATAGCAAAAATTTAAATAAGTAGGCAATTAATGTTATTTTTTATCTAATTACTACCACTACATTACATTGTAGATAAATTTTTTAACTAGCGACTCGCTCGCGGCGTCGTCCGCTTGAACTATACAATCATAACTAATCTGATTTACTTTCATATTCTTATAATATTATTATTTTAAAGACAATATCATAAATGTAAATTTTAGCCAATTAAATAAAAAAATTGTGGAATCAAAATTTTTATATATATATAACTTTATTGATAACTTTATTATTTGTGAATCGATTTAAATTAAAGAAACAAAAAATGTTAAGGAAAGTTTGCTAAATTACTAGTGAAACTTTATGGTAAGACCAATTCTCAGATCGTCAACAAACCCACAAATAGACAAAAAAAATATTTTGGATTTTAATACATTGATAATCACTCAATAATAAATTTTCTCACGTATCTTCTATGTACAGACACCGATTAGTTATAATTTTATTATAAGTATAGATATAAATATAGATAAAAGAAAGTAATAAATGCGGTTATATTTCTATTAGCCTAGGCAATTACAAAATTTTCGGACTCAAAAAAAATATATTCATTGATGCCTTTGAAGAGATTTCTTTTGAATCGCTGTGGCTTGTTTTTTTTAATGTTATATATAATATAAAAAATATATAAAAAACAAGTAAAAAAGTACCGACTCTTTTAAGTTTCAATTCAATCGTGTGTGAACTGTGAAACACATATTTATTTTTATATATGCCACTTTCAAGTACGTATATTCTATTATAGTTATTTGAGTATTGTCAAAGGCGATTTAGTCGTGTGTGAGTGCAAGGGATGTTCGTAGTCGAAATTAGAATCACCACAACAAGCATTTGAACGAAGAAAAACCCATTATTAATTTCAAAATTTGACAAGTTAATAATCTCCACTTCTTTCTTTCTCGTCTTTTTTTAAAGCCCATTATATTTCCTTTTATTTATATTGATTTTGCTTTTGTTTTAGTTTTCTTTTTTTTATATTTACTCCATGTTTAATATATAACTAGAAACTTTATAGCCCAACGTAATGTAGTTATGCGTTAAACATATGCATTGTAAGCACTGATTGCTTTACAATATAAAAAAAATATACAATTAATTACAAGCGCCTTACGACCGTAACATGGTCACCACATAAGCTCCCCTTCAGGTCGGGTCGATGTGGCCGAGGGTGGGGGGGGGTTAGCACCTTTTGTTTAGGACCCCTCCCCCAGCTCATTTACTCGCGCACTCTCAATGTTGTTTGCAAAAGGTTTAGGTGCCTAAATGTAGAGGGAAATGTCACGGTTTCACTTTTAAAGGATCCCTTGTTATGAAATATTGCATGTGATCTGCAATTGTCAGCGGCTACCCTATCTGTCTTTTTTTTTTGCTCGCTTATGTTTACACCCCTGATAGTACCAACGTTTAAATTAATTCTTTATTGCTTGTAAAACATGTCGAATAATAATATTGTTACGTTAAAAAAGTAATAAGAAAAAAAATCCTAGAGTATACAAAATATTTAATAATGAGTGATATTTTGGCTTTGGCTTTTTTAATTTAATTTTTTTATTCAGTATTGTATTTAACTAGGATTATAAGACGGTAATAATTCATTCATTTTCACGAATATACTTTTTAAATCAAACTCTTCAACCGGATTGATCGTGTATACACAGTTTTGTATATACGTCCGGTTGATGACGCCACGACTGGCCTCAGGCTAAATTTTTTTATATCAATTACAATATCACATATATGTGTATTATATTAATACATATATAAATAATATAGGTGCTTCTTTAGTGTACATGTACAATCTTCCACAAAAAGACGGCAAGTTTGAACAAGTCAGTGGTAACTCCGAGAAGTAATATAAACCTCTTATAAAATATCAACTCAGGTAACAATAGTATTGTTTGCTACAATTAAGTTTTCCTTTTTCGGATATTTAAGTACTTATGGCTTATATTGTAGTTCTTCCTGTTAAAATATCAATTTACATTCATACTGTTCGTGTTTCATTAAATTTGTTTTATTTTATTAATGCTTCTTCGAGCTGTATGCCGCATGTAGCAGGATAGGCAGAGGGAGCCTAGTGTTAAGACACTCTCTCTTTCCACCGGATTCTGGAGGCATTGCGTGTTGAGTGGCGGAACCAACCAACGCGGTGCTTTGCCTCGACACCACAGCGAAGTAAATAAAATATTAAATATTTCATTTCTTTGAGTCGGAACCTAACCCACAACATGTCGTTTTTACAGTCACACGCTTCTGGCCTGGTCATGATATAACCGTTGAAATGATCATTGAGTGATATCTATATGTATGTATACCTATGATCAAATATAAAAAATTATGTAGCAATTTATTTATCTAAATCCAAGAAAGAAGAAGAAAGAATTGTAAATTTCTCATATAATTTGGTAAATTCACGAAATTAAGTAGAAAAAATAGAGGCGTACAAGATACCTACTCTAAAGTTATATATTGTTTAATATTTTTTTGTACTTTCTAACTCCCAGAAACATCTAGTCTAAATAACTTAGTAACTAAAACGTTCTCATATGACATATTCGAGATTGACATTGTATTTGTTGTGAGAAATGAAGCTTGATTGATTTAGTGTCTGTCATATTTGATAAGCCTCACCAGCGGCACCGTAACACTAAATTAATTCTATATAAATTAAATAAAATCAGCTTTATGCTGTATCCCGCACAGATCAGGGTAGGCAGAGGGAACCTAGTATTAAGACTCCGTTCCCCACT
The DNA here is from genome assembly GCA_013421005.1 of Heliconius erato x Heliconius himera. Classification (NCBI taxonomy): domain Eukaryota; kingdom Metazoa; phylum Arthropoda; class Insecta; order Lepidoptera; family Nymphalidae; genus Heliconius; species Heliconius erato x Heliconius himera. Next base: position 6,736 of record JAATLQ010038237.1, read on the forward strand.
TACTGCCGAATTCTGGCATTGCGTGTTGAGTGGCAGTACCCAACTCTGCGCTTTGCCTCGACACCAGAGCGAAGAAATGAAAATATAAATTTAAGTAAATATATATCGAGTGGGGATCGAACCCACAACCAGTCGATTTACAGTCACACTTCGTGCGCCACGACTGGCCTCAATACAAATTAACTTACAAAATATATAAGGAAATTTAGAATGCTATCGTTAAAAATTGAAATAACCATAAAAAAGCATTTCCGCTTTCCTTTCATTACCTTGATCACAACATGGACCAAATAATTCCGAATTCCGTCTCAAATCGATCGCGTGGTTGACGCTGCGGGTGTGTGGCCCCGCCCACATTTCACACGAAAGGTGATGATTGGCCGAGCCCATTACACACACAGGTACACTCTTTTACTTATTTCGTATTTTCAATATTGAAACGTGCGACATTATAGAATTGAAAAGAAAACTGGTTTACATATATAGATTTACTGATAACAAAGCCTTTTATATTTAGATACATTTAGATTAAAATAATAATAGCTACAGCTACATGTAGTAGACAGAGTAAACCTACAATTAAGACACTCCGTCCGAGAGATAGGAAATTTAAAAAATAAGTCCCATGAGGGAAGTATCACACTCATCATGATAGCTTAAGCAGAATCAAAGTGATCATATCATCCTAGTATAGGCAATACAATAATTACATTTCCTCGAACGAGAATCGAACTCACAACCTATCGCGTTTACCGATATTCACCACGAAGACTATTTCGCCCTTACACTAAACTAAACTAGTGCAAACCATAGATTACATCAAACACATCAAAAGAGGCGATCAATTCAAAATTCCACCATGTACCATTCATACAAAAAAAAAAAAAACACTTGAAATCTAATTCCGATTCCATACAAACGTGCAGCAGATGCGCGACTACGAACAAAGGAGCAGTTGTATGGTATAGTATAAGTAATACAACTAATTTTACGGTTTGGTATTATGCCTGTAGCGTTTTGTTCGCGCCCTGATCGACATATCTGATAATTTAAATATGGAAGGGCATCTGAGCGTGATGTGCGCCGGCGCAGATTCTGGTATCGGCGTGTGTATGCGTGTTTGAGTTTATAGTATTATTTGAAACGTTAAGGTCTTTAGAAGAGGTTGTTCATATCGGAAGAAAAGATATTATTACATAGAATATTAAAAATATGGATATATTTGTCGATATTTAGTTACGCTGTCGAAGTCTCGTATTTAGCGAGTTTAGCTAACAGTTCTTTGTAATTCAGTCTCGTTTCCTTCTTTCGCTTACTTTAGAGACATTGCGATACAATTGGCAAAACCTAACGCAACACTTTGTCTGAAAATATTGGGAGACTATCTATTATCTAAATATAATGAATATCATTATATGAAATAGATTTTTCAACAAACCTGTTCAGTTACATAGATTAATTTTAAATGAGCTATGACAGATATTTACTAGTCTTGGGCAATCCTGAAATTTTTCTTCTAAATTTCAAAATGGATATCATCCCCGCGGCGATATAATAAAACAATGGACATTAATTTCTGGCTGTCGTGGCGTATGGATACCTGGGTACAACGCGACGGGTGTGGGTTCGATCCCCATTCGGGGAAATAAATTATTATTTATTAAAGTTTTAATTTTTGGTGCTTTGGCACCGCTCAAGGCAAGTTGCGCCACTCAACGCGCAATGCCTCAGAAATTTCGGCGGTAAAAGGGAAACAGAGTGCCTTAACACTCGGTCCCTTCTACTTACCCTGCTACGTGCGGGATACAGCGTGAAGTTAAATTTTAAATAATTAATTTCTAAACATGATAGACATATTTTTATATTAAAGTGTAAATAAAGTTTATATTAGAAAGATTGCGACTTACCAAAGGTCTTCTTGGTGAAAGAAAGGTCTGTAAAGCTGGTGCTGCTTGTGCTTGAGCTTGGCTTGCTTGGACTCAGCTGGTTATCAGGACGAAGTTTAGGATGATTGTCTATCACAGTGCTTGCGATACGCTCTAAAAAAACGTTCAGAATATTAGTTTAGTGAACTTATATAGGTATATATGGGCGTATTATATGTATTTATTCTCAAATCATCAGCTTCACGCTGTATCCCGCACACAGCAGGGTAGGCAGAGGGAACCTAGTGTTAAGACACTAAGTTCTCCACTTTCCGCCGAGTTCTGGAGGCATTACGTGTATTTATTATGTGTATTTATTTTCAACCTATTTATATGATTTTTAAGTAATATTTGAACCAAAAAAACTGTTGAGGCCAGTCGTGGCGCAGGGGCTAGTGTGTGATTATAAGCGTGAGGTTGAAGGTTCGATTCACGCTCGGGGAAATGGAACATTTAATATTTTCATTTCTTCGTTCTGGTGTCGAAGCCAAAGCGCGGCGTTGAGTTACGCCACTCAGCACGCAAGCGAAGCTGAAAAAAATCCACCTTCATGAAACTTCTTGTTTACCTCCTATAACAATTTTACTTTGAAAGTTTCGCATGTTTTGTTTCACAAAAAAAAAAGAAAAACATCACACAAAGTTCTATTATTACGATTTGTGGTGTAAACTGGTGTTTGAAATGAGAAGTTCATTTTAAAAAGGATAACTTTTATTCAACAACTCGCTACCGACGACGGGAATGTGTGTTAGTTACATTTATACAGTTACAAAAAGTAGAAGAGGCCGGTCGTGGCGCAGCGGCACGAGGTGTGACTGCAAAACCGACGGGTTGGGGGTTCGATCCCCACTCGAGGAGATGAAATATTTACTTAAATTTATTTTTCATTTTATATTATTAATTTCCATTTCTTCGCTCTGGTGTCGAGGTTAGGCGCGGCGTTGAGTTCTGCCACTCAACACGCAATGCCTCCAGAATTCGGCAGAAAGTGGGGAACGGAGTGTCTTAACACTAGGTTCCCTCTGCCTACCCTGCTGTATGCGGGATATAGCGTGAAGCTAATTTAATAATTTTTATTTAAAAAGAAGAAATTTTCCTTATTTTATTTCATATTCATTCCTTATTTTATTGCAATATATCTATCTATCTACGGTCAAAATAAATCTTTATTGGTTGCGTCCGGGAACAAAATATCCAAAATTGGAAAGGAAGTGAAAAAATTCATATTTCCTAAAACAGCCGACGGAAACCGCCAACCCCTCCCCCCTCTTCGACACAAAAAGCTGTAAAATCCGTGCAATCTGTACCCTCTACTCTCAACGTACGTATATACTTATCGATTTATCGCAAGCACAAGTTTATGTTTTAAAAGTCAAGTTTCTTGGGTTCACGCGAACCAATGCTTTAAGCCCATGGTCTAACATCTACTTTTAGTTAATCCGAAACTGGCGCATACCGCTCTTTGCTTCAGTAGGCGTGTGTAAAAATGTCGTCTTGTAGGCACACCGCCCCACCCCGGGCGACATTTTTACAAGTGGGGGAGAGAGGGGAGGCCACCCGGACGCTCTCGTCATTTCGTTGTCATCCAGGGGCTCCTTTTTGCGCGATCACGACGCGTCGGCGTCGACAATACTGTTCAGTATTTTTATTCTTTTCGAGAAGAAAATGCGAAAAAAAAAAGAGTCGTAGAAAATCACGAACAATGCCGCCCCAGGGCGAGATTACCGCCATCAGAAAATGAATGCTTTGTTGGGTCCGTCCGCCGGGACGTTTTTCAGTTGTTACATTAGAGACCTGTCATTTCCATTAGAGGGTTGAGGCGGGCGCGGGTTCCCGCCGAACCCGCCTACGTCTTTATTTGCGTTTCAATTACGAAAGTGCTTTGTGACAATCACTTTTATAAAAATATACGGAAACAAACACATTATTGCTTGTATAAATTATTAAAAAAGATATATTTTTTTAATTCCGAGTCAGAAAGGTTCTAAGAGATTAGTTGACATCATCCGTACTTATAATATTCTTAATGTATAATGGTGGGCATATAAGTCTTATGTATTCCTAAAAGGTAATAACCTCATAAGCTAATGTGAAATAGTCTCCACACCGTGATAAGCCATGTTTTTAAAGTAAATATGACGAAAAATATAAAAGTATATCTAGTCTACCACATTAGAATACTTTCAGATATCCACATATCATATACAAAAAGCCTCCTCCTAGCTGTATATAAGTGTGAAATAACGATTAGTAATAGGGGGAAGGTGTATCTATTAAATTAAAGTATCAAATTGGGAACTAAACCAAAACTATAAATGATAAAGTGTATTGTCATTCATTTAATAACAAATAAACAACGAGATAGTCTTGAAAACGATCGTAAGAATCGACTCGCGCTTCAAATCTCGCGTTCGTGAGGTAATATTGACTCATACATAGAGAAACGTGGACGTCGAAAAGGATCGAGTAATTCTATCGAGCCATAGGTTATTATAGCTTCTGTACTGGTCATTTGGACCAGCTTAAACGATGATAAGGTAATAGAGCCTCATACGAGGCCACATGGAAACGTGGACGTGGAATCTCCTATTAATCCACTATAGAGATAAGAGTAATTCTGTCGAGCACCGGGTAATTAGGTATAGTTTCTGTACACGCTTTCAAACGTACGCTTTGTAAACGCTACGGTTGTGTGTTTGATTCCCAATCGGAGGAAGGAATTATTATTTATAAATATTTTCATTTCTTCGCTCTGGTGTCGAGGTTAAGCGCGGCGTTGAGTTCTGCCACTCAACACGCAATGCCTCCAGAATTCGGCAGAAAGTGGGGAACGGAGTGTCTTAACACTAGGTTCCCTCTGCCTACCCTGCTGTGTGCGGGATACAGCGTGAAGCTAATTTAATTTTAATTTTAAAATATTTTCATTTCTTCGCTCTAATACAAAGGGAAAAGTCGGCTTTGAGTTCTGCCACTCAACACCTCAAAAATTCGACGGAAAGTGGGGAACGGAGTGTCCCAACACTAGATTCCACCCACCTATCCAGTACACGAGGGATACAGCGAGCGAAAAAGCAAAACGAAACCACATCTTATGCTGCAATTATGAAAAACAAAAAAACAAACGAGGTAAGACAATACGCCCTTAGTCCGCTAATCGAAAAAGGTACCTAAAGAAAAAAAAAAAGAAATTTCGGCAAACCTCAAAAGTGATGTGCCTTTATTCTATCGGCGTGCAAATAAAACCGGCGATGTAATGTGACGCTCTTAGAAATCGGTAGTACGTAAAGCTTTGTCTTTCGCCGCGCATCACTACCAATCATATCAATTTTTGAATGGGAGGTGTTCATGACAGTGGTTGTGAGGGCACATGTATTTGTGAAGTTGGTAGTATAATGGATAGAAATCGTTTTTACGTTTAAATTTTGTGTTTATATCTATATAGTACATTTCTATATTATATTTTTGACAAATAAAATCATTTGATTCCATACTATCTAGTTAAAGGTGGTATTAAAATAAAATATAAAAACATTTAATAGATAATAGACTAAATATATCTAAATCTTTATTGAAGAAAAATTGGAGAAAGAGAAAAAGAAGTAGGCTCCATTCTGGAAAGCATCTGACTGTAAAAACACAACGATTGTGGGTTCAATCCACACCTAAAAAAATATATTTTTTCGCTAAAAAAAGATAAAACACGGCGGTGATTTCCGTCACTCAAAATACAATGTCTTAAATTCGTGCAGGAACCGACAAACTCAGTGTCTCGATATCAGCTGCAACGACATAAAACAAGACGATGAAAATTGTAGAGGGCTTGTTAATATCAACTTTATCACTTCTTTATCACTCTTCAGACAAAAAACTATTTATAAAACTGATGTAAGAGCCTCTCAAAGTTAAAATAAATCAAATCAAATCAGCTTCACGCTATATCCCGCATTCAGCAGGACAAGCAGAATGAAACTAATGTTAAGCACTCCGTCGCCCACTTTCTTCGAATTCTGGAGGCATTGCGTGTTGAGCGGCGGAGCTCAACGCCGGGCCTTTTAATACGCCACGACGGCCTCAATTCGTAGTCACTATTTACATAGTTGGTACCTATGATATCTATCCATATATGGGAAGTCGAGTAAAATCGACATCCAATACTGATAGTTAAAAATTATATGATTATGAACGACGACAGTCAGTTCACAAACAGAAGGGAAGATTTATGATTACAATCGAACATTGGTTGTTGATGACACGCAAATTATATTTTTATAGGATCTCAAAAAGTTTGTTTCCACAGTTAAATAACAACAAAATCTTCTTATTAAATATAAAGCTTGTTGTTAAACATAGAAAATGTATATTAATAATATATTTATACGATAAATAATTAAAAAAAAATATATGATTACAAAGGGTACGAACTATGAGTCTGTAGTGTAAGGAATAATAATAAACAAAATAAAAATAACAACAAAAGCTTATTAAAATGTAAAAAATAATATAATTTATTTGTTAACCATAATATTCTAGTTTACTTAATCTTTTTTTATGTATTCTCTATATATATTTAGTTATTTATAAAGAAAAAGTGGAAAACGGAGTGTCTTAACACTAGGTTCCCTGTGCCTACTCTGCTGTGTGCGGGATTCAGCGTGAAGCTGATTTAATTTCAATTTTAATCATAATAGTGTGACATTAGTATGCACAAAAGTTGATAAAATTATGTTTCAACACGAATCTTGTAGTTTTGTAACAATTTCATGAAATTAAAATTCCTCCATTAAAAACATGCGAAAATAACCTGAAAAATAGTTAAGAGGTGGTAAAGGTCGTAGCGTAATAATTTAAAGTACGCTTTACATAAACATTTCTCGGCATAATTTAGTAATATTATTTTATTTAATCTTATTTTGATGCTCGTCGTTGTGCAGGGACAACAAACTGTGACCGTAAACGCGAAGGTTGTGGGTTCAATTCCCACTCGAGACAATGACATATTTATTTATTTTAAATTCTTCGCTCTGGTGTAAAGACAAAGCGTGGCGTTGAATTGCACCATTCAAAACGCAATGTCTCCAGAATTCGGCGGAAAATGGGCAACGGAATGTCTTAACACGAGGTTTCCCTTGTCTACTTTGCTGTGTATGGGACACAGAACGACACTAAAAAAAAATAAAAATAATCCTTTTTGTAACTACAATATTTTTCTAGTTTAAGTTTAAGTTGTTTATATTATAACAAACGAATTCTGTTAGATGTTGTGCAATCGCTCAATATTACTTATCCAGAGCTTATTTCAATATATAAACTTTATATATCTTACTGGTCAAAAGTGTGTTTCGTTGTAATGCTACTCCTCCTAGACCACTGCTTCCCAACCAGAGGTCCGCGGACCACCAGTGGTCTGCAGAAGCGTAAATATGGGCCGCGAACGATTCTTATTTTATGACTGGGGATGGTGAGGCGAAGTTTCCGTTTGATTATCACAGTAAATTTTTACTATAAATACATGCATATTGGTTGGTCCCAGCTACCAAGAATGATATGAAAGTGATCCTCGATCAAGAAAAGGTTGGGAACTCCTGTCCTAGACCGTTAAATCTACAGCTTTGAAATATTGCAGAAACGTTTAATGCAACACGGTGATCCAAGCGCAGTAGTTTGGTGATAATTGTAATTGTAGTTTTTGAATAAATGGTCAAAATGAGTTCCATAGAGCTAAGCTGTGGAACGTTTTGAAATTCATGCGCACAGATTGAACTTTGACTCAACTAACCGAGCGTGTGCGGGCAAAACAGAAAATTTAGCACAATCTTAGCAAAAACTTCGCAAAATTTTGTGCAACACAGTTTCGCTCAGCTCCACCCGCCGTGCACAGCATATGGCTGATCCTAGTAGTAATACCTGGATCTCTTGAAAAACCTACTCACCGACTTTAGAATTAACATTCAACGATATTTTTCTCTTGTATATATAATGGAAACGCACTCTAATTTTCGTGTCTAATAAACGTTATCGGGAAAGCGAGCGATGGGTTTCGTACCGTGTCGGGCGCGATAACCCTTTATCAGATGGGGTGGGCGAGTGATGTCGCCGACAGTACTTACCCCGTATTTCATTACCGCTATATTTTTTAAGAACTGTATGCTTTTGTGAATTATTAGAATAGCCTTTTTTTCGTTTCACGTTGTATCCCGCATATAGCGGGGTAGGTAGAGAGGATCTAGTTTTAAGCTTAAGACACAGACAAAAACTATTTATGTTATGAAACCGATGTAAGAGCCTCCCAAAGTCAAAATAAATTAAATCAAATTAGCTTCACGCTATATCCCGCATTCAGCAGGATAAGCAGAAGGAAACTAATGTTAAAACACTCCGTTCCTCACTTTCTGCTGATTTTTTAAAGCATTGCGTGTTAAATGGCAGAACTCAACGCTGTGCTTCGTCTTAAGCTTGACTTGCATGAACTTTTAATTTATGTTAAATTTGAAGTAAGTATATGACAAAGTATACACATCTTGGTATACGGAACGATAGTAAATTCACTCATTAAATTTCATATTTAAAATGTTTTCCCGGTTTAGTATGTAAACTGAGAACTGGTAGATTTTGCTGACTAACGTGGTAAGTGGAGTGTCAGTGTATAATAATAAGTTCTTTCCTTGCTTCGAGAGGTGAATAAATATTTTATATATACCTTAGACAAATAGGAATATGGACTTTTAAAGGTATTGTAAGAGTGTAATGAAAATAAATCATCATTTCTGTACTAAAATCCTCTGGTGTGAATTCGATTCCCACTCGGGGGTGTGAAATACATAATATTTTCATTTCCTCGCTCTGGTAAGAAGACAAAGCGCGGCGTCGAGTTCTGCCACTTAACACGTAATAGAGAATTCAGATTCAGAGACAGTTGGGACAGAAGTGTCGTAACGGGAACGGAGTGTCTTAACATTAGGTTTTCAGGTTCCCTCTACCTATTCTGCTTTGTACGAGATACCGCATAAAGCTAAAAAAATACTAAATTTATTTATTAATACCAAATCTAGGCAAAATTGCGCTATGTTATTTAGAATATATCAATGCAAACTATATGAATCCTATTAATATTATAAAAGTTAAGGGTTGTTAGGATGGATGTGTGTTCCACTTTCACTCAAAAACTGCTGAATTGGTTTCAATGAAAGTTTACAGTATATATAGCTTATATAAATCAGAATAACACAGGCTACAATTTATGTAAAAATTTTGTATAAATTAGCTATTATATAACAATAACATAAAGCGGGCAAAGCCGTGCTTAGGTTGCTAGTATTAGGTACATATATTTCTAAATAATTTTACAATAAAACGATCTTCTAACGTAACTAATAACCAATAATTACCTAACAATAAACCAAAAACGTTTCTGAAAAACAGCACAAAGGTAAGAAAATAGTCAATTTCAGCTTATTTAAAAAGGGCATAATGCTAGGCGACCACAATGGTCCTTTCAAGCTTGTACTATATAAAAAACGGATGTGTCAATAATTAACTGTGTGATCCGGTAGCAGACGCCGGCGGCCATCGATTGCGGGGCCCGGTTTTTTTAATAACGAACATGTATTGTCGTTCCGACAAAAGGGGCGAACTCGTCGTGTTTTTATAGCGCACGCTGGGGTGAAAAATATTACACCCTCCGGCGGCTATGTGAGAACGAACACCGACCTGCCATGTGCTGAACGTTGCTTTGATTTGAATTGCTTATGGAGATTAACATAAAATTTACATGATTTATTTGTATTGGACAAATAAATAACAAATTTATGTAATTCCTAAAATAATTGGATACATAATTTATTATTTAAATATATTCAATTTATAGTTATGACCATTTATAGATATTCTTATAAATACTAAAATAGGATACCTATATGAATATGATAATAATACTCAAAACTTATAATTATGAAAAAATCTTAAAGAAAAATCAGCTAGTAAATGTGTATCAAAGAAAACAAACCCGACAACCATCGACAACAACGAACCTACAATTTCAATACTAAGTAAAACAATACTTATACTATAAATTTGAACGTAATTCTGTCTGTCTGTCTGTAACGCAACTACGGCCAAACCGCTGATCCGATTGTGATTAAATTTGATATATAGATACGTAAGAGTCTTGGAATGAACACAGGCTACTTTTTTCTTATATTTGTAAATTTGTCGATATATAGATATAGATAGTATATTAAATTTATATGATATTATTGTCTGACATGTTAATTACAACTGTCGCTAAGCAACAAGGATTTTCGTTGTTTGAAGAAAAGATCGCCCAAAAAATGGGCTTCCTGAACGCTTACATAGCGTGCGCTGACTCAGCCTTATGAGACACATAGAAATAATGTATTACAAAAATAGACTATAAACTAATACTTTAAAATTATAAAAAAGGCCATATATGTTTGTTGCTTATCTCTGAAGGTTGAATCACAGTAATCGTTTTAATATATTTAATTTAAATTTATCGGGTTGTTGTTAATGTATTTTCTATGATTTGGTATTCATCTTTATCAAAATAAACATAATAGTCACCTTTACCATTTCGTCCAAAAATGATTCTTTACGTTTTTACGTTTACTTATTACTTTATGTTAATTTTAAATAGTTATAATTTTTTTTTAATATAAAGAATTTCCTTTAGTTACTTTTACTTATTTTGTTTGTTCATTTCAATTAGTCATATATTTTTTCTAATATTAAGAATTTTATTTCCTTCACTTGTGTTTACTTAATAATCTTTTTCAGCTCACTTTCATTATTTAAGCTTATATTTTCTTACTAATCCTATTAAAAACTGAAAATAATATCATAAATATATTTAATAAGCATTCGTATAATTCAAGCGGACGAAGCCGCGCGGGTCCGCTAGTACTGTACATAATAGGCAATAAGGCAGTACAATCGCAGCAAAATCCGCACCAACGATCCCCCACGCACAATTTGAACCCCGGGAGGATCAGGAAATTCATCTCGCTAATCCACCGGCCCGCTGTGAATAGTAAAAGTGATGGCTCTATTCATTGAGGGGGACCTCCCCATTCGGGACAGAGGGGAGGGGTGAGAGAGGGAGTCGGAAAGCGCTAAAATTTAATAAAGCCGGCCTCGTCGGTACTATGGACAGCCCTTGCGATTAATTACGCACAAGGATCTAGTAATTATGCGTACGCAGCTATCAAAACAGGGGATGGAGGGTAGTTTGTCATTTATATATTATTCAACGAATAATCTTCTTCGGTGTTTATGATGCTTCCTAATTCCACTTGAATAATTAAAGACGGCAATTAGCCCGCATATGCTGTTTCAGCCATCTCCTCGAGCTGGAGTCGTGTAAGACTTGTGAAATTGTAAAAGCAAAACAGACGGAGTGGCGGCTCTTACAATTATAACGAAGTGAAGGAGGTCTAGGTAGTTAGGGGTAGGTATGTGGATGTGAAACATGAATATAATGTAGTGTATAATAGACACGCCTCAGTGGGGAGGCACTAGACGTTAAGTGGAAAGTCACGTCGCTTACATGAGTCTTTTTTCGCTTTAATACATTATTCTCTAGTGTTCAGAGTCTGGTTTTGACGTGGGGAGAATATTATTATTGTGAAACGTTTTAAGTCGAGGCCAGTTGTAGGGCAGCAAGCGTCTGATAAAAACGCGACAGATTGTGGGTTCGATGCCCAATCGAGTAAATATTTAACATTTTTCTTTCATCGCTCTGGTATTGAAGCAAAGCGCGGCGTTTAGTTCGGCCACTCAAAACGAAATGCCTCTAGAATTCAACTGAAAATGGGGATCGCAGTGTCTTAAAATTAGACTCCTCCTTACCGTGCCGCTACATGCGAGATACAGTATGAAGCTAATAAAAGGAAACATTTTATAATAGCCGAGGCCGGCCGAGCTTGAGGCCGGTCGTGGCGCAGCGGCACAAGGTGTGACTGCAAAACCGACTGGTCGTGGGTTCGATCCCCATTCGAGGAGATGAAATATTTACTTAAATTTATATTTCCATTTCTTGTTCTGGTGTCGAGGTTAAGCGCGGCGTTGAGTTCTGCCACTCAACACGCAATGCCTCCAGAATTCGGCAGAAAGTGGGGAACGCAGTGTCTTAACACTAGGTTCCCTCTGCCTACCCTGCTGTGTGCGGGATACAGCGTGAAGCTAATTTATTTTTTAATTTATTTTATTTTATAATAATAGCATACGTCTCTAATACAGTATCAAAGAAAGTCATTTAGGTATAAATAAATAGGTCAAGCCTAACGTTATAACAGACGCAGGATTTTTTAAAAATTATAATAAATAATAATTGCTCTCTTTAAAACTAAAACCCTCTCTCATTAAACGACTGTTATAAAATATGAGTGCATATTATATAATTCTATACTTATAATAAATAGTCGGTGTTTGAAAGATATATAAGAAAAAAAAATATTGGCGGCTTTTAATAACGTAACAGAAGCAAAAACATTTTTTTTTTAAATGTGCGTTCGTTCACGCTAAACTCGAACGGCTTAAAACCAATTAATAATAAAATTTAAAAAAAAATCTCTATGGTATTTTTGGCGAGCTTCCCTTAACATTTAGTATTAGTTTTATTTCAATTAATTTACA
>JAATLQ010038237.1:19410-85431 GCA_013421005.1 Heliconius erato x Heliconius himera
GGGGGGGGGGGGTCTACATCTACCATTATCTTTCACAAAACACGACGAACGACTCAAGTAGTCTCTCCACTCTCCACCATGTACACGGGCACCCCATGTTTGCAATACATTCGAGTGGCACATGGGCGCGGAGGCAGGGTTGGTAACGACATCTTTTGTTGACGATTGAAGCGCGCCCGTAATCCGCGCTCGCTCGAGTGCTTTGGAGTGTTTCACGTTCGCTCGCTCTCCATTCGTCGCGATGGCGTCACACTTCACGATGCGGATAGGATATGGTTATAAGCGTTGGCGATGGATTATATATTGTATGCTTGTTTTTTTTTTTTAGGGCAGGCATAGGGAACCTGGGAACCTAGTGTTGAGACACTCCGTTCTCCAGTTTCTGCCGAATTCTGCAGGTATTGCGTGTTGAGTGGCGAAACTCTGTGTCACGCTTTGCCTGCTTACTAGAGTGAAGAAATAAGAGTATTTATTAATAATAGAGGCCAGTCGTGGCGCAGGGGCACAAAGTGTGACTGTAAAACCGACTGGTTGTGGGTTCGATCCCCACTCGAGGAGATGAAATATTTACTTAAATTTATATTTTCATTTTTTCGCTCTGGTGTCGAGGCTAAGCGCGGCGTTGAGTTCTGCCGCTCAACATGCAATGCCTCCAGAATTCGGCACAAAGTGAGGAACTCTACACTTGGTTCCCTCTACCTATCCTGCTGTGTGCGGGATACAGCGTCAAGATGATTTATTTTTTTTATGTTTTTTTTAGGGTAGGCATAGAGAATCTAGTGTTAAGACACTCCGTTCTCCAGTTTCTGCCGGATTCTGGAGGTATTGCGTGTTGAGTGGCGAAACTCAGTGTCACGCTTTGTCTGCTTATCAGAGCGAAGAAATAAGAATATTAATAAATAATAATTAATTTCCTCGAATGGAATTTGCACCTATAATAGTTTTAAAGAAACAATACCCTACAATTTGTCCCAATTTCCTACAATTCTACTTTACATATATGCCTATAATAGAATTTGATTGCGTAAAACTGTCTCCTAAACAATGAAAAACATTTGATAATTTATTAGGATATTTATGAATTATCCATACCCGTGAGTTTATTTACTTAATATAAATTTATAACAACTAAACTATAGCCGTATTTTTCTGTACAAAATATAAATCTTTTCATTAAATAAAAGTAGTATATACTAAGGTAGTATATTATCATTATCTACCTAGCATGTTAAGAATATTATGTAACGTTATTTATTTAGAAAACATATAAAAAATTGAAAGTAGCGGGACTCGAAACCGCGTCTCCTGGGAACCGACCGATTTTTATACGTTTTCTAAGTAAGGATTTTCCTTTCCTAAATGTGGTGTAATAACACTTTAAAAATGTTAAAAAATTATGTAACGTTATTGATTTAAGATAGAATATACAGATCTTTATTACTATATTATATCAATTCTATAACATTCCGAATTTGTCGTAATCAGCTTTAACATCTCAATATACAACATATTGAGAAAATAGAAAATTGATTATACAATTGGCTATCAATTCCAATTAAATAATACAAATAAGTTAATACTGGCTACCCCGCAAGGAATACACCGTGAAGCGTAAAATAAGCGTAAAGTTTAAAAGCGCGGCGTTGAGTTCCGCCACTCAACACGCAATGCCTCCAGAACTCGGCGGAAAATGGGAAACGGAGTGTCTCAACGCTAGGTTCCCTCTGCCTACCCTGCTGAGTGCGGGATACAGCGCGAAGCTAATATAATTTCAATTTAATTTTTTAACTTTTAATAAGAAAAAATACCATATTTATCGTCCAAAATAAGTAAATACACAACTATATCAAGCGAGTTGTCTTGAAGCCTTTTTGAAAAACGCTCCAACCGAGACCCCGAGTCCCCGGCTCCGCTGCCAGCATATCGTCACGGCGTATCTCGCAATTGGCGCTCGAGTGGCAATTAGTAGGCACTTGCCTCTGTCACCGCTCGACCCGTAGCCCGGTGCGCTACCTTACCGCCTCTTAGCCGGCTACTCTCAGAAATACATAAATACCACATTACTACCATTCTTCAAATTTAAGTTTTCCTCGTAATTTGTGGAATTCAGTACGGAAATATTGTGGTTTTTTTTTCGTTTTAATAGTATGGTATGGTATTAAACTTTGGTGCAGCCACTTGTGTTTTAATAATCACATTGAAGATTGTGTCTAAATAATTATTTTATGAGTCGTGGCGCAGGGGCACAAAGTGTTACTGTAAAACCGACTGGTTGTGGGTTCTATCGCCACTCGAGGAGATATATACTTAAATTTTTATTTCCATTTCCTTGCTCGGGTGTCGAGGCAAAGCGCGGCGTTGAGTTCTGCCATTCAACACGCAATGCCTCCAGAGTCCGGCAGAAAGTAGGAAACGGAGTGTATTAACACTAGGTTCCCTCTGCCTACCCTGCTGTGTGCGGGATACAGCGTGAAGCTGATTTATTTATTTATATAGATTGTAAGATATTCTTATAATTTCAATGATAAACTTCGATTTGATAGATTTAATATTGAATTGAAAACTGAAGTGTGGTGTTCATTCCGTTATTGTTTTTGTAAATTCTTCGGTTGTTATACTGATTGCAGTAATTGGTCATTACTACTTTGTGTTATATAATTGTGTTTGGAATTTAATTGTTAATTAGTACTGAAAATACGATATTACTTAATTTCAATCCATAATAAAAAATATTTTTAAGTAAAATCAAGTCATAATACCAAATTAAAAATAGAAATCCAAAATAAATGAAATCCATAATAGTTGGAGGCCAGTCGTGGCGCAGGGGCAAAAATGTGACTGTAAGATCGACTGGTTGCAGGTTCGATCTCCACACGAGGAAAAGAAATATTTATTTACATTTATATTTTGATTTCTTCGCTCTGGTGACGAGGTAAAGCGCGGCGTTGAGGTCCGCCATTTAACATGCAATGCCTCCAAAACTTGGCGGAAAGTGGGAAACGGAGTATGTTAACACTAGGTTACTACTCTTTGCTTACCCTGATGTGTGCGGGATACAGCGTGATTCTTGATTCTGATTTTTTCATTATACTTAGTTGGCATACTAAGTTATTAACTAGTAAAACTATTAGTTACA
Source organism: Heliconius erato x Heliconius himera (assembly GCA_013421005.1). Classification (NCBI taxonomy): domain Eukaryota; kingdom Metazoa; phylum Arthropoda; class Insecta; order Lepidoptera; family Nymphalidae; genus Heliconius; species Heliconius erato x Heliconius himera. Next base: position 22,547 of record JAATLQ010038237.1, read on the forward strand.
TGTAAATATGATACAAAACTATTTACTATGTTTCAAAAAAATTAAGCGTATTATAAAAAAAGTAAGCACGTTCTCTCCGACTATTCATTTAATTTCTATGTACTCCAGGAACATCTAAAGAAAAAAGTATAAACAGTGTGACTTTTATCAAAATAATAACTTTACAGCAACTCTTATGGAAAAGACAAGGCAAACGAGCGTACGATAACGCTAACCCTCGACTCCGTGGAACACCAGAGAAGCTACAAGATAGACGCGCTCTTTGACGGTATTGACCTGGAAAGGCTGCAGCAGATAGGCCATTCCACATTTCGCGTAAAAGGAATTTGCTACGAAAAGGCATATTTACCTAGCACAAATACCTCTAGTTAAGCGCGGCGTTGAGTTCTGCCACTCAATACGCAATGCCTGCCAGAATTCGGCAGAAAGTGGGGAACGGAGTGTCTTAACACTAGGTTCCCTCCTTAGGTGCAGGATACAGCGTGATTTAATAATAAACAAATACCTCTATGCTAATCCAGATGAAATTCTATACTGTTATTATTTATTTTACACTCATGTGCATTAGAAATCCATTATACGTGATAAATATCTAAACACAAACATTTATATTAGCGGAATAATTGAGGTTCCCAAAACTGTCGGAACCTGTTAAAACGCACAAATTGACAATCCCGATCCATCATCAGCCCAGTTAGTGCGAAATGAGCTAGCCTAATACAGTTATCTGTGAAACGTGACTACAGAGCATTTATTATTCATATTATGTATGTATATACGCAAACCGTTTGCGCTAAGCTCAGTCGGCGGTATCAATAATTTAATTTTGGGATTGGGGGATCACTTTGGAGTTTCGGCCCTGAGCCCTGTATTAATTGCTAGAATTAATTCGTCCCCTTAAAACTTAAGGGAGGTACGTCCATAGAGATTGATGTAGAGTAAAAAAAAATAAGTTTATTAATTTAACCTTAGGTATATAAACTTCTTCGATAAATGGACTTTTTAATACTTTTTTCTTATTTGAACTAGTAACATTGAACCAAACGAACTCTACAATTTTATAATATGTATTATATATACACATATAGATTATTTTTTTCTGCATTCATATGCTAAGAATATATTACGTTGTGTCTATGATTTATAAGAGAAATACTAGTTTCAATGTGTTTGGCACATTTTTTTCTACTATAATAGCGTAGGCTTGAAATCCCAACAATTATAGTTTTTACAAATATACTTAAAAGAAAACAATAAAAAAATCGAATATACAACTTTTCCTTTGAATACGAATAAAAAAAATTGCTTAATACATAATAAGCAATTGCTATATAACCTAGCTACATTCTTTCCCATACTATAAATACACGTACATCCGCAACATCTTATGTATTCCAGTGTACGGTGTCCCTTATTTCGACCCTCGACGGGTGGCAAGGAGGGTCTAATCGCAATCGATACTAGATTCCCTGATGATGCTGATTCAATATCTTGCCCTAAAGCTCTTTATAAAACGATAGGCATCGCCTTTTGAATTGTTGCTATAGATTATTGATATATAAGACATACTCTTATATTCATTATATTTCTTATAAATTTCTCAACTAGTTTACTATTTTAAAATATAACACAAAGAAAAGTATAGCATTGTATCTGTTTATTGTTAATAATCCTCTTTAGAAACATTGATAACTATCAAATAAACAAAATCAGCTTCATACTGTATCCCGCACACAGCAAGGTAGGCAGAGGGAACCTATTGTATCACTCCGTTCCCCATTTTCCGCTGAATTCTGGAAGCATTACGTGTTGAGTGGCGAAACTCACCGCCGCGGTTTGCCTCGACACCGGAGCGAAGAAATGAAAATATTAAATATTTCATTTCCTCGAGTGGGGATCGAACCAACAACCAGTCCCGTTGACAGTCAGACACTTGTGCCCCTGTGCCTCGGCTGGCTTCTCTATGTTTAAAACATATAACTAAAAATATTAGACTAATGTATCTTTTATTTCCTCGATAGTAAACATCGATAACTGTCAAATAATCTATTCAAACAAAAGAATCGACTTTGAAACAAAACAAAAAAAAAAACGCCACAAAGCGCGAAACACCACCGAACAGCCATCCGCAAAACTACTCCACTACGAACCCGCTATCACTTTCGGTATCAAGTTTCATATCCATTTCACATACGCTATAGCGTCGCACGAACGTGACACCGACACCCCTAACCCACACCCCCGTGTCAGCCACACACACCCCGACCAACGAGACGCTGCGGTTTATCAACTGTACAACCATACGATTACAACCCTTAACCCGTCGAATTAAGACCTATAATAAAATAATATACATTTTCACATCAACCTCGTAGCGTGGTCATTGTGTACATAGAGGGCGCGCCCCTCACTGTCCCCGAACAAACATGGCGGCTAACGAGGTTTTTGCGAGAGGCTCTCGTGAGCGATTTCGCGCCTAATTTGGACGTACGCTACGCCGTCAAGTGTTTTATTTTATTTAGATTTTCACATGAAGCCGCGTGGGGTGTTTCAGTTAGTATGTACTCGCTCGGTGTTTACACCCGTGTGAGGTTTATTGAGTTGGTTTAATCTATATTCTTTGCGGGTATTTTACATTTTTTTTGTAACTGTTGACCTAAATAAGGTAGTTTCACAAAATATGATGAATTATGAAAGAATTAGTCCTTTTTTTCAACGCATTGTAGCAGGGTAGGTCCGTCGAATTCTGGAGGCATTGCGTGTCGTGTGGCAAAACTCAATACCGCGCTTTGCCTCCATACCAGAGATGATTTCCTCGAATACCTCTTGTTTAATCAAAAAATATGTATTCATATTGTATCAGTTAATATAGTAGTTAGTTAGTTTCGTTAATATCATCAACCACCGTCGTGGCACAGCGGCACAACATCTGACTGTAAACATAACAAACGTGAATTTAGTTTCCACTCAAGAGAATGAACTATTTACATTTTCTCGCTCTGATATATTAACAGTCCAAGCGCGGCGTTAAGTTCCTCCACTGTCTTGAAAATCCAATCATCAAACATCGGAACATTCAATCCATCAAACATCAAATGTCTTGAAAATTGGACGTAGATTTAGGAATGGAGTGTCTTAACACTAGATTCTCTTAATCGGCCATACGCCTGATTCTGTATGAAACTATGTTTTTATTATATTCAATATCAGTTTCTATTTAGGTATATAATCGACACACGGGAAAGAAACGAATTAATATATAGAATATGATCTCTCCTTACATGTCTTGACAATTTTTTTGTCTGATAGGGACTATTTTTTTGTTTAGGAATACTCCTAAAGTCTGTCTAATTTAATTTAACTAGTTCTGAAAATCTGACATGATCTTTCGGTTTGCGTAGGTGTACCTATTGCCTACATGTATCTGTGTTAGTTTTATAGAAAATGCCCTGTAGTTAGGGTTGCTAAATAATTTATTAAAAAAACATTAAATATTTTTCCTTTTAAACGGAGAAAATGACCATATAGGAAACGGGGTAAAAAAATAAATATTGAATTATGACAGTGTAATAATATTACTGAACCTCAGTGATAACTTACTAGAAGTTTATAACATATTATGTTAAAATAAAAAAATTAAAATAAATCAGCTTCACGCTGTATACCGGACACAGCAGGGTAGGCAGAGGGAACCTAGTGTTAAGACACTGCGTTCCCCACTTTCTACCGAATTTTGAAGGCATTGCGTGTTGAGTGAGAGAACTCAACGTCGCGCTTAGCCTCGACACCACAGCGAAGAAATTGAAATATAAATTTAAGTAAACATTTCATCTCCTCGAGTGGGGATCGAACCCACAATCAGTCGGTTTTACAGTCACACTATGTGCCCCTGCGCCACGACTGGCCTCTACGCTTCTAATACATAACATAATCCAATTAGTCTTTTATATCTATCTCTATCTCTATCTACTCTTTTATATGACAGCGAATGCTGGTCAGAATTATTTCGGCACACTGGGGAGCCTCGCGTTAACCTTACTGGGTCAAATTATATGTATTATTTATAAAAAAAACGTAAATATTATAAACTTGAACATTATTATGTAGAAGATTTCTTATATTTTCTTATATCGCTTATTAGGTACAATAATGACGCACTTTTTTTTTAAAGTTATATGTCAATATATAGAGGCCAGTCATGGCACAGAGGAACAAGCGCTGGCAACAACAAAGCGACACGTTGAGTTGCGTCACTCAACATACACTGTCTACAGAATTCTGCAAAAAGTGGGGAACGTCTTCGAGAGCCTTAACGTTAGGTCCCTGCCTCTAAATTAGACTAAGTCTCCTGCAAATTTTCTACGGGAAAACTACTGGTAATACGTCATCGTTGCATTATAATATGAGCGAAATATAATAAAATATAAACATTCACATTGAACTCATTTGGTAGCCCTACTAAGGTTTTTAGTTGTCCGAAATCGCTTTGGGCTCCAATATCGTCCCAAAAGTACACCACACGATATTATATAAGTATTGTCTTACTATTCGCTCCGAGCGATTCGTTGGTCATTTCGGTATCTTTCTATATAACCACGGTCGTTCAATTATATGAAATCGTTTATTTTATGTTATTTCTTTAGAAATATTAAGTTTTTCTAAGATATTTTTTGAAGAAGACATTTTGATTCTCGTTATTGTATTTTCATTAAAATAAAATGAGGCCAGTCGTAGCGCAAATTCGGATGCGTGTGATACAGATTGTCGGTTCGATTCTCAATCGAGGAAAAGAAATATTTAATATTTCCATTTCTTTTGCTTTGGTTCCGAGGCAAAGCATCGTGCTTTTTTCTCTTATATCTCGTCACTCAACACGTAATGCTTCCAGAATTCGGCGGCAAAGTAAGCACCGAAAGTGTCTTAATGGGAAAGGAGTGTCTTAGCACTGGGCTCCCTCTCTCTACCCCGATATGTGTAGGATACAATATAAAGCTAAAAAATCTATTATATATAAAGTAGCAAGCTTACAATAGTAGCTCCACAAGAAGATGGATGGAAGGATCAAGATTTTATATTTTTTTTAAATAAAAGAAAGAACATTCAAGCAACAAGAAGCTAATTTAATTTAATTTAATTTTTTAAAAGAAAGAACATAAATTTCAAAATATGTAAATACATCTATATTTAGTTTTTATTCATGCTTGTTATAACAGATTTATTTAAATATATGCAATGTGCAGAAATTGAACATTGTTTATAGGTACATACTTCATATTATAATAAATTTGTAACTGATAGCTGTATTGTATTGTTATTGTTAGGTATATATCAGCTTCATGCTGTAACCCGCACAGAGCAGGGTAGGCAGAGGGAACCTAGTGTTAAGATACTCCATTCCCCACTTTCTGCCGAATTCTGGAAGCTTTGCGTGTTGAGTGGCAGAACTCAACGTCGCGTTTAGCCTCGACACAAGAGCAAAGTAATGGAAATATACATTTAAGTAAATATTTCATCTCCTCGAATGGGGATCGAACCCACAACCAATCGATTTTACAGTCACCTTCTGTGCCCATGCCCTTTATTGTTAGGGGCATTTATATATAACTGAAAACTCAGAAATAGCTTAACCCAAATTTAGATGCAGTTTTCACTATCGCATTTTGGCTAGCTTCCCTTAACATTTATTGTTTGTTTTATTCCAATCTGTTCACAAATAAAAAGTTATAATCAATATAAAATGCTTTGTTCTACAAAATTGCTACAAAATTGAATTGTTTTATTTAGAATTGGCTAAGACCAGTTTTCCAATGTATGATTTTGGTATTTAAAATGATAATGTTATTAGAATGCGAAATTAACTAAGAATATTGCCTAAACTCATAATAATCCGACGACTTCGCCCGCTTGTTCTACACAACAAGCGGGCGAAGCCGTCGGATCTTTAATAAACCTATTATATGAGTCCACAATTACTAATTATTTTCAATAACAAATGCCGTCAATCAAACCGAAGCTATAGGCACAGGTCCAACATAGACTGAGCTACTCCACTTGAAATCTCTCATCTAAAAATCTCAAAAAGATATTGAAAGAAAAAAAACCATGCAGCCCAACTTAATTTGGCCCAAATACGTAAGTACCATCCACAAAGAGATCTCTGGTCATTGAATCACTTGCAAAAAGAGCATTCGGTCTAACAAAACGTTATTAAATCTTTGGTAGGGAATAAAGAGAAGTTTTTGTAATGTGTTTCGGTTATTGTATATGAAATTGGGTGCTTTAGCGCCTTTTCATCGCCGTCTTGTTTAATATTTGTAATGTTGTACTGTGGGATTATCATTCGATATCATTTTATTTATTTATTTTTTTTTTTTTTGAGGCCAGTCGTGGCGCAGCGGCATGGTTGTGGGTTCGATCCCCTCTCGAGGAGAAATATTTACTTAAATTTATATTTCCATTTCTTCGCTCTGGTGACGAGGTGTTCGGCGTTGAGTTCTGCCACTCAACACGCAATGCCTGCAGAATTAGGCAGAAAGTGGGGAACGGAGTGTCTTCACACTAGGTTCCCTCTGCTTACCATGCTGTGTGCAGGATACAGCGTGAAGCTGATAAAAAAAATCATTTTAAATGTTAATAAAAAAGTTATAGCAATAATTTATGTGATTATAAACACGTCTATATAACATAAAAGTTATATTATAAAAAATAAATATTTTTTTAACAAAGTACTAACTTATACATATTATAAAATTAGGATTTAATATTTTCTTTGAGGAGCAGAGGGAAAATTTAGTTAAGAGACTCTGTTCCTAAATTTTTCGAAACACTGCGTGTTGAATTAAGAGGCGGAACTCACCTTCGCCTTTTTGGCTTCGCCTTGGTGTCAGAGCAAAGAAATTCCACCGAGTTTGCAAGGAACCTACAACCATCTCGTCACTATATATAGACTTTAGCTCCGTGTAAAGAAATTGTCCAATTGTTACACTACATTATTGCTCTATTAAAATACATTAAATGATTCTGTGATAATACTCCATAAGTTCAAAACGGGGCGTTAGGTAAGTTCAGTAGAATTCGGCGGAGAGTCAGGTACGGAAGTGTTTTAATGGAAACGGAGTGCCTTAACAATAGGTTTCCAGGTTTCCTCTGCCTACCGTGCTATGAGCCCAGCATACAGCCCGAAGCCATAAGTATAATAGTTTATAACCAGCACTACTATACAAAAATTATGTGTTATTATTAGACCTAGAAATATGATCACATACATATATACACACGATCAAACGCAAATATATTAAATAAAACTCAAATTAAATCAGTTTCACGCTGTATCCCGTACAAAGCAGGGTAGGCAGAGGGAATCTAGTGTTAAAACACACCGTTCTCCATTTTCCGCTGAGTTCTAGATGCCTTTACACCAGAGCTAAGAAATGAAAATATAAATAAATGTAAGTAAACATTTTATTTCCTCGATTTGGGATCAAAACCACAACCAGCCGATTTTACAGTCGATTTAACTAAACACTACAGACACGTGGTCCGTACTTTTTTTTAACTTTTTCATTATCATCAGCTAATCAACAGTTTTATATTTATCTGCAATTTAAATAAGGCTTATAACTAGAGATAATTATCTAGATATTTAATTCCTAAGGAAGTCAACCTAAACTATTTTTAAACATCCATTTTGCGGCATCCATACACGTATCACATAACAATGGCAGCTCCAATTCACCATTATTTATTGTTAATAGTATTAAGAATAGTTTCTGAACGATTAGCCGGCGGCGATGCGACAAAATTGGATGGAAACGTCAAAATACAATCTCTGGTGACAATCTAAAGTAGGATAAATAGAAACCGAATCGAAAAAGGCACGATCGAAACGCCATTGACTAAGAATTGAATTGAATTGAATTGGACAAAGAGTATCATGCTTCCGCATTAGAAATTGTTGAGTTGAGTTGCACAATAAGATTTATCAAAGGTAACATTGAATGTTGTTAAGTTTTTTTTTATAAAGGCAAAAACAAAGCAAAAGCATAGGTTTTTAACTTTTTTTTAATGTTGCATCCATATTTGTTTAGGTTCTCCCAAAAAAAAATGTACATTTTTATGCGTAAAATGACATCTAATTTATGATTTTCACATCGTATGATGTATCGTCATCATCGTATGCCATATCTAATAAAAAAATTCCCATTGTAAGTAATAAGTTTTTTAGTTTTACGCGTTCCTTAATTCCCGCCGAATTCTGTAAGCATTGAGTGGTGGAACTCAACGCTGCGACTTGTTATCAGAGCAAGGAAAATGAAAATATTAAATATTTCATTCCTCAAGTGGGGGTTGAATTTACAACCAGTCGGTTTACAGTCACACGCTTGTCCCCTTTGATGTTTTTTAATGTAGATTAAAAAAATATCCATCGAGAAGGTACCATCTTTGTTCCAGTAAAAGAAAATTGTAGAAAATTAAAGATAGGTTATCTTTAATTTTCTATAACATTTTTTATTACAACAAAATCAAGAGAAATAACATCAGCTTTTTTCGAGGAAGCTCATGTCAACTAGAGATAAATATGTATTTTTTTCAATTCTTCACTTGCTTGAGGGGCTTTTCGGATTAAACTCCATCCTATTTGGGAAAAAAAAATACATTGTGTTGTCAACGTGGACCATTGTCGCGACATGTCTGTTTTTGTCAAATCTTTTGTGAATTTCATTTGTAAAAATGTTATCGCTACAAAGTATTACTGTTACTTTTATCTATAGATGCGATTTAATATTAAATGAGTCTAATGTTATATTTTTTTATTGTAATATCTTTTTTAAGGAACGGCTGTGTAAAAGTATAAAAACCAACAGTCATCAACTGTTGATAAATAAAATCTTTCATCGCTATAAATACAATCATCATTATCTGTAAGTGGAATATATACATACTTATTTAGAAATATACTTATTTAGAAAACGTATAAACATTTGAACGCAGCGGGACTCGAACCCGCGCCTCCTGGAAACCGACCAGGAGAATCTTTCCTAAGTGTGGAATAACACTTTAAAAATGTTTAAGAAATATATACATATTAATATAAATTAAAAAAAAGCTATTTTTTCTAAATAGAATTTAACTTTATTAGTAGTAAATATTTTAAACTACCGAGTTATATAAAATTATATTATTTGCTAAATGTTTTATTTAAAATGATTAATCGATTTCAATAAAAGGAGGAATTTCTTAATCGGACTGTATGTTTTTATGAAAATAATATTATAAAATTAAATGATTTTTGTTTAATTAAAACAAAATACATATAACTTTATTTTAGGATTTATTTTACTTTATAATTTTCTGTTTCGAGTCGATTTTTTTTGTAAAATAAATAATTGTTTGTTTTGTAAATATTGTAATTAAAGTCACTTTGTCTACAACTCATACTTTTCAACTCGTATGTTTGTCATAATGCTACAAATATATAAAAGGATTTTAAATAATCATTTTCATTTTCTGGCTCTGGTAACGAGAAATAGCACGGCGTTAACCTCCGCCACTTTTGTTGTCTACTTTACAAATTTTCGAAAATTTCAGGTCCCAGGTCCTCTCTGCCTACGCTGCCGTGTATGGGATACCGTGTAAAGCTGTTTGTTATTATTTCTATAACAGTCTGTAAACTTTTTATTTTAATTTGTTTTCGTAATATTGTATTTAATATTTGTATTTTACAGTATAAATATCAACTTGCCATATGTATCTATTTCATTTGTAACATATACATGGAACCTGGTAATATTTTTACTTTTTTAGTATTAGAAATTTATAATATCTCCTATCCATTGACAATCTCATCCACTTTTACTTTAAATAAAACATAATATACTCGCATCCAATATTTAAACGGGCAACCGTAAAACTCTACAATAATTAGAAACCATCCTCAAGTCAATACAGGAAATTGAATGAGTGCTACACGTCAGTTATACTTGAAAAGGACCCAGGACCCTCTGGGTAATATAAATGAGCTGGGAGTGAAGGAAAGGAGCGTTTGTTTTATTTATATAAAATATCCTTTATGCCTCTTACTGGTTCTTAGTCTGCTTTATATTACATTCTTCCTATAAAGAAGCTAAATAGTTTCAAGGATTAATCCTTAGAAATATTTAACACAAAGTCGGGGCAAAAGTATTTCGTATTAAATACAAAAGAAAATATTTTTTTTAGGTATAATCTTTTGTTTATTTATAATATATATGTGCCATCCCATTCCTGTAGAAATTTTAAGATTTTAGATTTAAAAAAAACTGACAGGTAGTGTTCACAGTGTTCTTTTGAGCTTAGCTTTATGTTTCCTAAAGAGTTCTGCAATGACAGGTGGAAATCTGATGGAGCAAAGTCAGGGCTATACGGAGGATGCATCAACACATTTCAGCCAAGCTATCTCAATTTTTGCTGCGTGGCTATAGATGAGTGGGGTCTGGCGTTGTCGTGGTGGAACACCACGCTTTTCCTATTCACCAGCTACGGCCTGTTTTTCTCAATAGGTTTTTGTAACCTCAACAGTTGCTGACAGTAGAGGTCAGATAGTTTTACCCGGTGGCAAAGCTCATAGTGGAACGATCATGATCGCATGATCGCACATACTTATCGTAAATCACTCACTTTTCATCAACCGTAATCAACTGTTTAAGATATAGTTCGGAACGGTTACGTTTCAACAAAGAATTATCATTAGGTTTCTCTCAGTGAGATCATGTGGTACCTAAATGTCAAGCTTTTTCTTGTACCCAGACAGACAGACAGACCCAGACGTAAACGACGTAAAACTGTTTTATGATCCACATCCAGTTCTTCAGTAATCTCCTCGCTACTAACATGTCGATCTTGCTGCTTTTTCTCAAAGATTTTATCTGTGACAGGCGTCTAGAGCGAACCTCATCTTTCACACTAAAATTCCAGACTTGAAACGCTTGAACCAAATTTGTGTGTGTATTGATACCGCATTAGGTCCGTAAACTTCACAAATTATTTGCGGCGATAGTAGTATTTTTATCTTTTTTGTATGAAAAACAATGTATTTGCTTGAAAAACAATTGAATTTTGTTTTTTTATTATATTTATTTTTTTCACCTTCAGAATGTCACATTTAATAGTATTAAAACCAGCCAGTTACATTCAGTACAGCCAAAGATGTAATGTATTCAGTTTACTCATACTACTTTATGAAACGACGCTTGTCAGGCGGGCGTTAATAACTGCCACACAGTTTATAACTAATGCGGTTATTATCGTTATAAATTATTATTTTGTTTGTAATTTTGATATGAATAAATTATTATTATTATAAAGAGGTATGATTACTAATAATACAGTCAAAATACGAAAATATTTTTGCTCCGGGCTATTATTTAAATTGAAATGTTTAATACTTTCATTTGCAAGTGCATCGTTGAGTTCTGTCACTTAAAACGCAATGTCTCCAGAATTCGGCAGAAGGTGTAAAACGTAAGTGTCTTAATGGGAATAGTGTCTTAACACTAGATTACCAGGTTCCCTCTGCCTACCCTGCTCCGTGCAGGATACAGCGTGATCCTAAAGAAAATAGTTTAAAAGACGAACTTCCATTTTCATTGTAATAATATTCAAACTATTTGTTTTTCTTTTAATATAAAAAAACCAGATATCTTTTTTAACTACCTACTTAACGCTTTCAAGATACGCTTGCCGAGATAAAAAATCTATAGCTAATACATCTACTACTTATATCGAATTAAAAATATTTAAACAACCATCCATCTCGTACATAACAACAAAAAGGAATGCAATTTTCTAGTTTTAATTAAAAAAACATGCAAGGGCGGTAGAGTACATACATACGTACATACTCTGTCATCAAAATCTGACACGAGCACAATGTGGACGACGCCATTTGCTTCGTAAATAAACCCCAAAACATTTTACATGAAACTTCAAAGACACAAGCACGACACTAAGCGGCCGTGTGACATTCCCCTCTTGTCCCTTTTATTATATTTTAATTCACACCCCTAGCTTCACCCCCGGTCTGAACTGTGATATGTATTTGTTCGTGATAGAATTGAAAATGGAACGGCCGGTTTACAAAATGGCAGTTGTCACATGCTAATGTTGCCAGATGTGATATAGGTTTTTGTGCTTTAATCGCTTACAAAAAGATCGATTTTGGTCATAAAGCAAAATATTTTAGGGTGTATAGTTAAAAGCTGGATTGTCGTGTACTACCTTATAATTAATATATAGATGGTGCCATTGATATGGTAAATGCGACAAAGGATTTTTCCCCTGGGGCATGCTCGACAAATGCAGTGGATTAATACTTTTTATAACTGTCACTTGAGTTGAGTACGTTTCAGGGAAATCGGTTCGGTGCCGTAGGTATTATTATTTTATTGTTGTATTCTTTGGAAGTTGCGTGTAAAATTTTAAGTAAAAATATATTTTCATTATTTAAAATTTGTAGAAATATGTGCGTTTCAGATATTTTTACATTTAACATAACAATTTCTTTCGAGTAAGAGAGTATTTATCACAAAATCTAATATTATTAAAACCTAAAAAAATTTTTAGTATAAAAATAAAAACAGATTCAAATTTATAATGTATTTCACCATTTAATAAAATGACTATTTTTTTAGTAAAATTATTTTTTATCAATATATGTAATTAAAACTTTAGACCATGACTATTTTATATATATTTTATTTGTAAAACAAAATAAGTCATAAACGTTAAAAATAAAAAAAATGGATTGCTTTTATTGGGTTTCCATTTTAGTGGGTAAGCGGGGTAAGGGTAAGCCCAAGAATATATAGTTTTTACGACATCACATTACAAATCTTTAATAATTTTGTCTATTATAATATGTATGTAATATACATGCACATAAACATCTCTTTAAAATCACTTTATCTATTAGTTAAACCTGAAATAAAATCCGTGGCGTAGATTGAAAGATTTGTTTAACTAAATAACGACAAAAATGATAAGACGAATACAACCTTATAAAATTATATATTTTATTTCAATTCAATAAACGCCAGTCGTGGCGCAGGAGCACAAAGTGTGCCTGTAAATCGACTGGTGGTGGGTTCGATCCCCACTCGAGGAGATGTAATATTTATTTATATTTTCATTTCTTCGCTCTGGTGTCGAGGGGGAAAGCGCGGCGTTGAGTTCCGCCACACAACACGCAATGCCTCCAGAAATTGGCAGAAAGTGGGGAACGGAGTGTCTTAACACTAGGTTCTCTCTGCCTACCCTGCTGTGTGTGATACAGTGTGAAGCTGAAAAAAAAATCAATAAACCTATGACACTTCCGATGAGTTGTACACATTTTTTACTATACCTACAACTAAAAACATTAAAGTAAGCACAATGCTGTACGAGTTAGTTTAGGTTCTCTTTTCACATCTCGCTCTCAATTTTTTCTGTCCATTTTAAATTACCGAAATTCTGTTTTAAATTTTCTCCAACTTATTTTTTTAAAATTGAAAAATGATTTAAAAGACTATAATTTACTCAAGTGATTATTTTATCCACAAGTATAACTATCATAGGTAAAAAAGAGTAATCTAATAAATAGGTAGATATTTGAGTTTATTTTAATGGTATAATTGCTATTTAAGAGGGGAATACATCTAATATTGTTGCCAGTTGTGTGCGGGCCTATTAAAAAATATAGACTAAAGCTTACTAGGCGTGAGGCCCATTTAATAGTATTATAAAGTAAATATTAAATAATTTTATACAATTAATTAATTTAATATAAGCTTAGTGTTGAGTGGCGGAACTCAACGCCGCACTTTTGCCTTCTTATCAGAGCATAGAAATGAAAATATTGATAAATAATAATGTCATTCCCCTGAATGGGAATCGAACTCACGCCTACACACGCTGGCGCCCCTGCACCACGACTGCGATTTAATTCCGAATTTTAATTAAATCCTATGATGCATTTTACTTGTACTCTTTAACCTGTTACGGTTGATAATACTGAAAGTCTGAAAAATGTCCAAAAGTGGCCACATTTAAACATAAGTGTAAATAGGATATAGTCACAATTAAAAATATTGTTATAATTGCAACAACTTAACATCTTGGAATTTTTATTTTATGAATATTAAATTTTAATAAATTCGTACAATATAAAAGTTACATTTGGATTACTACGAGGTGCCTAAGTATTTAGAGAGATGGCGCTACTATATACGAACTTTGGAGCTTATCCTGCTCTATTAGGACTTAGTTTGTTATGCTTCTCACAGATGGCGTTTAAAAATAAATAAAAATTAGAAAACCTTTAAAAATATATAACCTAATTCACAGACCTAATATAAAACATAATAGTTTATTTGGAAAAACAATTTTACATATAATATTTTTTATTACTATATATAATTGTGGCCCCACAAGTGCGTGACTCCAAACAGGACAGATTGTGGATTCGACGGACGAATTTTTTTTTTATATTTTTCCCTCTAGTGTAGAGGCGCAGCGTTGAGCTCCGTCACTCAACACGCAATGTCTGCAGAATTCGGCGTAAAGTGGCGGAACGGAAATGTATTAATTGGAGTAGAGTGTCTTAACACTATGTTCCCAGGTTCCCTCTGCCTATCCTGCTATGAGCGGGATACAGCGTGAAGCTAGAAAAAAAAAATCAGCCCTTTCCAACACGATTTTACGATTAGATCTGAAAGCAAAAAGTATTGTGAAACAGTCGCGACTATAAATCAACAATCAGTGTACAGCGAACTGCCTTCCTATTTATATTTACGACCGAACGATGGTACAATTTAAAAAAAAAAACAAAAATACCAAAGACAATAGGTAGTGGGTACTAATTCCAAAAATAAAACTCCAATGGAGTCACGGAAGGTAACGTAAACGTCCATCATTTTAATAGATTGACGTGCTTAAAACTGTAAAATTACCATTTCGTATAAGAATCGAGAATAAAAAATATGATTTAAAAAATAGCTTCCTTTAGGGTTTTAGGGGTTGTGACGACGCGCACACGGCACGCGGCATAAACTCGTCGCTTAATGTTTTGTAAGATATGAATAAGGGATGTTTTATATTAAAGGATTGTAATTTATAAGTAAATTATAATCGAAAAATATAAATAAGCTACATCGATTTAACTCTTATTTGTATACAACAGGCCTGTTTGAGGCTAGTCGTTGCGCATCGGCGTGAGGTGTGACTGTAAAACCGACCGGTTGTGAGTTCGATCCCCACTCGAGGAGATGAAATATTTACTTAAATTTATATTTCCATTTCTTCGCTCTGGTGTCGAGGTTAAGCGCGACGTTAAATTCTGCCACTCAACACGCAACGCCACCAGAATTGTAGAAAGTGGGGAACGGAGTGTCTTAACACTAGGTTCCTTCTGCCTACCCTGCTGTGTGCGGGAAGCTGTTTTTTTTATTTTTTTTTATTTTTGTATACAAAAAAACTTTATAAAAAAGTACCTATATCCAAACGTGATCGAAACTAGTCGCTAGATGAATGACGTATGAAGAAATCCTTAAAATTATTTCTATTATATTAATTATATATTAATAAGTCAGTCGTAGCGCGGGGGAACAAGGGTGTGACTGTGAACTTGACAGGTTGTGGGTTCGATTCCCGTTCGAGGAAACGAAATATTTAATATTTTCATTTCCTCGCTCTGTTAGCGAGGCAAAGCGCGGCTCAGTGGGACCAAATGAAGCGCTTCATCTCATAAATCCGTAATTCATTTATTTTTTATCATGAAATGTAAAATTTTTTCAAAATTTATATACTAGAAAATATTTGCTATCAATAAATTTAATTCAAAAAAATATCATGTTGTTTAATAAAAAAAATTCAAGTTGAAAAGCGTGAAGCAAAGTTAGAAATCGTCATAAATAAGTGCTTTCCACTTATTTAAGAAATATTATTAAATTATTAAAAGTAACTTAAGTATAGATACTAAATCGAGGCTTTTAAACAAAAAAGGTATATATTATATGTAATATAAAATTATTATTAATAATTATAGTGACGTAAACAAAGAATATATTCTATGAATTGCAGAAGTTCTTTAGCTTTATCATACAGTCTTTAGATATACTTTTTTTTATGGAAAAGGACAAGGCAAACGAGCGTTGGGGTCACCTGATGGTAAGTGATTACCGCCGCCCACGACTCCGTGCAACACCAGAGGAGCTACAGGTGCGTTGCCGACCTTTAAGGTGGAGATAAACGCGCTTTTTGAAGGTACCCATGTCATATCGACCTGGAAACACTGCCGCTAGTAGGCCATTCCACAGTTCCGCATGGAAGGAAGTTCCTACGAAACCGCACAGTAGTGGATTGCCACGTATCCAGGTGGTGTGGATAATATTTTAGCTTGAGACGGCGGTTAGAAAATTCGTCGGCAGGTAACAAACAGGTCAAACAGTTCTTCAGAACACTCCCCAAGATAAATGCGGTAGAGGCAGCACAGCGAGGAGAGGAGAGTCTCAACGCAAAGCCAAAGTGGCAAGAAATAAAAAAAGAAAAAAAAATAAAAGACAAAAAAACTTATTGTTAAAGTAATTAACTTTAACCGTGGTATCCTGTATTTTGTCGTTGTAACTATTCTATAAATTGCATGTCGGCTGGCAAATATCTATAAATCACGCCATTTATTACGTGGGAAGTTCTAACGTGGTTAACTTGTACCTACGTGTCACCTAATTGATCATTTGACTCGTTTAATAAATTTTGTTTTTTTTCTTCATTATTAAAATATAGCTTTTTTTTTAGTTTCTCGCTTTATCCCGCAGGGTAGGCAGGGGGACCCTAATGTTAACACGCACAGTCCGCTCACCATTGTCTAAATTTTCTTTCGTTTCTTTCAATTCTAGTGCAGCATTACGTGTTGAGTGGTGGAACTTAACGCCGAGCTTTCACGTCACCATAAGGAAGAAATGGAAATATTAAACATTTCATTTCCTCAAATGGGAATCAAAACCCATACCTATCTCATCCTATAATCTATCGCATTTACAATCATACATTTGGGACACAAACGTGTGATTACACTGGTCACGGCTGGCCATAAATTTTAAATCAGCTTCACGCTGTATCCCGCATATAGCAAGGATATAGGAAACCCAATGTTAAGAGACCCCGCTTCCCATCGCATTTCGGATTAATTGGGTGTTGACTGGTAGGACGCAACGCTGCTCTTTGCATCGACACTAGAGCGAAGAAATGAAAATATTAAACATTTCATATCCGTGAGTGGGAATCGAACCCACAACCTATCACTCACAGTCACACTCTTGTGCCCCTGCGCCACAAGTGGCCTCAAATTTAATTTTAATAGAATGCATAAATGTTTACAGATAACTTATAAATTAATATCGTTGGTAGGCGAGATTATCTTAATAGAAATCAGATAGAAAAGATATAGAAACATCATTCTTTGACGTGGGACAGCACCTTGGTTTACGTCCGGTTTGCACAACATTAAGTGCATTAGGTGCGGACCCATTAAGCACTACGTTGAACTCACAAGATTAAATTGCATACTTATAGTTACAAAAAATAAATAAATCAGCTTCACGCAAAGGGAACCTAGTGTTACGACACTACGTTCCCCACTATCTGCCGAATTCTGGAGGCATTGCGTGTTGAGTGGCAGAACTCAACGCCACGCTTGTCCTCGACACCAGAGCGAAGAAATGGAAATATAAATTTAAGTCAATATTTCATCTCAGTCGGTCGGTTTTACAGTCACACTTTGTGCCCCTGCGCCACGACTGGCCTTACTTACTTATATTATATTTATTTACTAGCGGCTCGCCCACGGCTTCGCCCGCTTAAAATACATGATTATTGATTTAATAAGCAGAATTGATTGACAACTATAATGACTTCTAATATGATTTTTTTACGACATTATCGTCAAAGAATTTTTGATTGTTTTAAATAAAAAAATACGACCATTGTTGATATTTGCTATTTATAAAATATACATAAAGCTAATTATTTATTACACGTATATATTTTTGTAACTTTATGTTCTTTTTACCTATATAATATACTGTGTTAAATGTGCTGATGTTAGTGAACAATTTAATTTACTCATTCAGAAACAACCTTAAATGTCAAATTATTGATTTGAAGGATTCATAATATTCTTTGTAAAATAACTGTAATAATTGCATACTAACTCCTGTACAGTTTTTAAATTAGTTACATATATTATATGAACGAACCAAACAAAAAATCTTTGTATTTACTTGATATTTCTTTCAAGATCGTTCTTTATCTCTGTGTTGAATTAATTACGACTTCTTTCAAATGACGATATTTTTTTTAATGAACCGATTTTGATGAACTAAACTTTAGTAGTTAAGTTGAGTTAAAACAAAGCAATTGGTGAAATTTTCAAGTAAATCGGTTCAGTACTTTCAGAGAAAAATGTGGACAAAAATATGTCGACAGACAGACAGACAGACAAGAAATTCAAAAAAAATCTTTTTGCTTTCTATTATTCTTTTTAAGTGTCCCTCTATCCATTTCAGTCAAAATTACTAAATGTACAGACAAAATATTTTTACTGTCTTATTATATATAGAGATAAAACTTATATTTATATCGATAAATCAACAAACAATATAGAAAACTCTTTGTTGGTGGAAATGTTAAACCTATTTTATTTAAAAGGACTCCCCGTTGCGCCTAATTATTCTCCGTTCATTTCTCTTTCACGGAGGAAACCGGGCAGAATGGGCAATACACAATTATTTTTAAATATTATTTTCAAGTATTAAGTTCAAATATTAAATTTAGTGAATTCAGACATTTTGTTTAATATATCTAATAATTACTTATTTAGAAAACGTATAAAAATTTGAACGTAGCAGGACTCGAAACCGCGCCTCCTGGAAACCGACCAAGAGACGCGGATCGAGTCCTGCTATGTTCAAATTTTTATACGTTTTCTAAATAAGTATTTTTATTTCCTAAGTGTGGAATAACACTTTAATAATGTTAAAAATATTTAATAATTTTTGAACAAAATTGCAATTAAAAAAAAACTTATTATAATGTTAGTATAGCGTGTAACGTAACTACATTGTTATATGCTGTTAGCTGGCTGTAACTCTGAGTGCACGCCGTACGTCTTTTAAAAGATCTATCGTTGAGGTCATAGAACAAAGAGGTTTGAAAAAAAATATAGTCTATTCTTATTTGATATCAGAGAAACTAAATTTTAACTTACAATATTAATTATTTAAGTTTGAAGCCATTGAGTGTGAGGAACACACCAGATTTTATTTATTCGTCTGTAAACTTAGAGAAAAAATAGACTCGTCTACAATCTTTAAAATTATATATGTACCCAATGAATTAAAAAAAAAAAACTACCACATTTTTATTAAAAAAACGATAATATTCAAATAAAAAATTCTTACATCACAATTTTACAAAGTTTGTGATGAAACACTATCAGTTTACCTAACTAACTTCACATATCTACTATCCACATCAGTCTATATTGTACTAAAAACACATATAACGATATTTCCGAATTCTATCACTTTAAACGTTCATGTTCAACGAAAATTTAAATCAAAACACAGATTACATCGAAACTCGCTGTAAAAATATATTAGAAAATTTATCGCGGAAGCCACGTATTTAGATTTAATCGGGGACAACAATCATAATATTTATTTTACTACCATTCAAGTAACGACATTTAAATGTTCCAAATTCGGCTACCCCTTTATTGTCACGGCACGGTCGTGGTGTATGCACCAGCGGCGCTTCATTTGCATGAAAGCTACCGTTGGTTCCTTATATCTGCTTACTTAGAATTTAAATGGAGGCCAGTCGTGGCACAGGGTCTCTGACTGTAAAATCTACTGGTTGTGGGTTCGATCTCCAGTCGAGGAGATGAAATATTTACTTAAATTTATATAACCATTTCTTCGCTCTGGTGTCGAGGCAAAGCGCGGCGTTGAGTTCTGCCCCTCAACACGCAATGCCTCCAGAATTCAGCAGAAAGTGGGGAACGGAGTGTCTGTTTTTTTTTAAATGTTGAATACTTGCAACCTCTGTCGTGGAGAACGGCGACTTTGGCTGCGGTAGTTTAATTTTAAAACGATTTTCTGTTAATTATGTTAATGGGGACACGCTACATTATTTATTTATCAAAAATATTTTACTTTTATTTTACTAGAATTTTTACATAGACTTTTAGTTATTTTTAGAATATACTATTTTTAATTTAGTACTGTATGATAATCGTGGATAATCTTATATTATTCAGGAATCATAAGCTAACGCTAGGTTCCCTCTGCATACCTTGCTGTATGCGGAATACAGCGTGAAGCTGATTCTAGAATTTAAATGGATAAGTAGATCGTAAAGGTAGGTCAGTATTAGATAGTATTTGATGTAGAATTCCTTATAATATCAAACATTTTATATCTTGGAGTAATAGGTCATTACAGTAGTATAAGTCGTTTTACATCACTAATACTAAACAGTACAAAAATTTACTGAATAAATCTGTTTATGGACGATAATTTTACGTAATAAAAAAACATTGTTAAAAAATGCATATATTTATAATTCGAATTACTCATTAAATTATATTATCGTGATAACAATGAAGCAGTTAATTAAAAAAAATCTATAAATTAATATTTATTGGCATTTGTTAATTTAAATATATTTTTTTACTTAAATTATACAGATTAATTACAAGTAACAACGCATAGATAGACTGATGCGTCACAAGATAACGCTTAGGCCGATCGTACTCCTCTATTGTTTATATCTCGCTCTCGCTTACACGCTCAGGTACGACGGAACGTGACAATGAGATATGCTTTTATGCGCCGACGACGTCGATCGACCACATCGACTTATAAGAGGTTATGTGACCTTTAATTTTCATTTTTAATTAAAGCTTTTATATCTAATTAATAACAAATAACTGATTTAGCACCAAATTCCTATTACAATAACTAAACGAAAATCATGATCATTTTCATTAATTAATTTAAAAGTTATTGTTTATAAGTAACCAGATAGCATGGATATTCTTTTGCAGGGTTGTGAGACAATAGATATTTTCTATAATATCTATATAAAAGAACAAATTTAAAAATTACTTTAAAAAAACTATAAAAAAATACATAACAAGTCTTGTAATTCCTTGTAATAATGTGACTAATACTTGATGTGACTAATACTTATATTAAGATTATCAATTAAGGACTAATATTAATTAAAATGGCTGTACATATGTGGAACTATAAACAAAAATAGCTCATTAAAGCTGTAACTGGTCTTAGAGATAGATTTATGCTGGCGTATAAAGTAATAGACTTTATTAATTGCTTGGGTAATATAAAATGGAGAGTTGTAACAGAGGTTTCTTTTCTTTAAAATAATAAAACTTAAAGGAATATTTACATTTTTTAAATATTTTAGGAGATATAGACAATGAACTTATCTCATTTTCTCTATTCTCTAGGTTATTCGGTAGGTTCTAGATATACTAGGTCTATAGTGTAGATTCGACAAACAATATCGTTTTTTTTTTTATTTCACGTTATTCTCCGCACATAGCAGGGTAGTTAGAGGGACCTTGGGAATTGTTCCCATTGAGATTTCCGTTCCCCACTTTCCCCTGAATTCTGGAGCGTATTGCGTGTTGAGTGGCAGAACTCGCCGCGCTTTCCCTAGTTACCAAAGCGAAGAAATGAAACTACTAAGAATTTCATTTTCCCTTGTAGGAATCGAATCCACAACCTATCACGTTTACAGTCACACGCTCGTACTTGTGCGCCACGACTACCCTCATTTTTTTTTAAATACATCAAAATTTTTGGAAACGCTACCCCAACCAAGAAATGCGGAAACGTAAAGTCGAAGGGTATGATCACTACACTACTGCATAAATTTATATGCAAATGAGTGGAAGAGCGGGTTCGCGGCAATAATCGGCCGGCGGCGTCGTAAATAACGTTTACGAGTCGACGACATCGGCGGCAACCCTTGCCGGGGGAATTAACGCGACGCGGGAGGTACCTTGTACTGATATACTAAGGCTAGCGCGACCAGACGTCCCGTTTTGAACGGGACTGTCCCGTTTCACGCTTGTGTGTCCCGGTGCCCAGAAACATGCCACCGGGACGTACAGATGTCCCGTTTTTTCGTATGACATGTGAAATTGGTTGGTCGAAACAAGTTTCTCTGTGATTATAGCAGTAGATACACTAATTTAAAAAAAAACGGAAGTATTAAATTATTTATTAAAGTTTCAATTTATACCTAAAAAAACAAAAGCACCACCAAACGTCCAAAAAAAATTTAAATTATCTTAAAAAAAAAACAAAAACATCTCTCTAAAAAACGTAAGCCTCCCTACAATGTCCCGTTTTGAACCGACTAAATAATGGTCACGTTAACTCACACTTAACCACTATTTATACAGGATTCGAATATTAAAACTCTTAATGGCTAACGGCCACATTACATATGGGTTTTATCTATTACAAGCTAGATTATAATACATAAAAGTGAATTTAGTGCTTCCGTTTCGCAATCTAGATGTAAGTATAGGTATGTGTTTTGGAAAATAATTGTAAATACATAAAAAAAGAATCAGCCTCACGCTGTACCCGCTTGTAGATAGAGGAAGCCTAGTGTTAAGACACTCTGCATCCCATTTTTCGCCGATTTCTGGAGACATTGCGCGTTGAGCGGCGGAACTCAACGCAGCGCTTTTTGCCTCGACACCAAACCAAAGAAAATTAAAATATTAAATATTTCATTTTCTCGAGTGACGATCGAAATCACAACCTGTCGCGTTTACAGCCACAGGCTTATGCCACTGCGCCACAATTACCTTCAAAAACATATTCTCATTAATAAACAAAGTTTCGATTTGTATCAAAACTTCCTCAAATTTTATGTTAAGGCCAGCGACAAAGGCATATCCTAAATAGAGACATTCTAATTCAATTTAGCAAAAGGGTTGTCAGCTACGCGGAATGGCACAAAAACGGGAAAAGTAAAAGGGAGACTGGGCGAGGGAAGCTCAAAGACATGTTGGGGCGGCAACGTGTCGCCCGTGCGGTTGTGGCTCCAGGGTAATTGATGCGATCAAAATTATAAGGTAAGGTTCAAACATCGTTTAGAATATTAGACGACTAAAATATAAAATGTTTATTTTTTTTCCAAAATATTTATAATAATTGAAAACTGCGATAGTTCGCAAAAACGGGAAAATATAAATAACAATAACTAACATAATTCATAAGAAAAAATTGTTACTAACACTAACTAACGCTATACAGATATGGATTATAATCTGAAATAAATTATTTTTATTTTATTTTGTTTTATTTTAAAAAATACAAGAATTGTTAAATGGCAACCTTCGTTTAGTGGCTGCTTTTTCTTCAATTGTACTGAAAATTTATTATAAAATGTCGTTTCATATGAAGTTCAGTGGAATTATACATTTTTGAACCACAAAAACCAACTATATTGATTATAACAATTATTATAGATATTAATTCTAAAATTGTAACTAAGTCAAAATTTCGAAAATTTGTGGTTGTTGTTAAGGTGGTTTTATCATAAGTATGCATAAGTATGCAAGTATATAGCTTGTTTAAAAAAGCTTTTTTAATGGTCTTAACCCTTCCATTTTTAATAAAAGTAGGTACTACAAAATTAGATAGGTATTTCGTTCTTTATTGAAAAAAAATAAATAAGAAATTATTATTTCCAATTTAATAGTTCTACGCCTCAACGCTGTTGCTGAACGTTACGTAAACAATAAAAACAAATAGAAAATGAGTAAGTTTATTTTAAAATCGTGTGAATTCAACCCGCAAATGGTTCGTGACAAATCAAAAACTTAGAATCTGTCATAATCTTTTAGGGGCATGTGATTGAGACGTCAAGATTTTTGACATGAAGAAAATTAGCGAAAGAATATCGTGACCAGAAAAGTTGGGGACTTAGATCAAACACGCTAACACCAAATGGCTTTAATATTTTTTTTTCTCACTATAGTAGGAAGCAAAAAAAAATGTAAGAACTTTAGGTTTCTCTTCAGGTTTCGGCGATTTTTAATCGCGTGTATTATGATATTCGAAAATACATTTTAGAAATCAAACTTTGGAGTCATAAGTATAGCAGTAGTCCGCTAACTTGTTGTAAAATAAAACAAATTATACGAAATGCTATCACATTATCCAGATTGCTATGAGGTAACAGTAGAATGTTAAAAAACAGCAATATTCAGATAATAGTTTGAAAATTATGTCTCAATAAATGCCAACTTTCCTAATATATCTTTATATCTCTTTTTAAAAATATATAAATAAATCAGCTTCACGCACAATGTATCCCGCACAAATCAGGGTACGCAGAGGAAACCCAGTTAAGTAAAACATAGTAAGTTAAACATTCCGTTCCCCACTTGAAAATCTGGAGGCATTGCGTGTTGAGGCCACGACTAGCCTCCTGGGCCACGACTGGACTCCTTAAAAATATATCTTTTTATAAATTTATCTCTAGTTAAAAAAAAACAGCAATATTCAGATAACAGTTTAAAAATCAAGTCTAAATAAATGCCAAGTTTCATAATGCACCTCTTTGACAGTTAAACATAATGTAGCTTCCTGTGCCGTGTGCAGGTGTAATTCCAATAAAGTGTGTACTAGTACTCTAGATCGTCGATATAATGTTGACAAGAAATACTACAGTTTAAGAAGCCATAACCATGTTTCAAAATATGTGAAAAAAATTGCTTAAAGTATTTGTTATTGTAAATTTGTAGAAATAGTGAAGTTCAAAAAGATTTTCTGTTTGTAAGTATAAGCTTTAGCTTAATATTTTATTGTATACATATTGTATAAGAAAGTATAACAAGATGTCTATCATCTTGTTATACTTTCTTATCCGACTTCGACGAAGTCCAATAGGCGGGTATGTTTTTAGAGCGTATGTATGTCCGTCCCTTTGTTCCCTCGTAACTAATGAACCGATTTTGATTAATAATACGCCGTTGGATTTGTCATAATGGTGAGGGTGTTAGTTGATATATTAAATTAGTTTATGTAGTCGGATTTATGTTTTCTTTATAATTTAATTGTCCTCTTTCAAAGAATTAAAATACAAACTATTATATATTTGAAACTATTATCTTTCTGTACAAAGATAATAGTTTCAAATTAATTCCAAAGATTCCAAATTTATACAAAAAAAATAAAATAATCGAATGCTTTACCGAAACGTTTGAAACAATACAAGTCGCATAAACGACAGGATCATCAGTATTACCGAGACTATCGAAGAAATGAATGGTCCAATCAGGTAACAATAAAAAACATGGAAAATATCAGCTACCCTCCCTTATAGGATGCAAATGGTTCGGGTTTTCGTGCACAGAATGCATTTTGGTTGTGCTGTGCTGCAATTTTCATGTTAGGCTGTTCGCGATGTCGTGTGACAGTATTTGTGATTTATGTGGAAGCTTGTCGGTTACGCGGCGCTGGAGCACGCGACCACTTGCGACCAATTTGCGCTCCTTACAACTCGGCAGTCCCATATTGTCATATTATGTCTTAATAAAGAATAGCTGTTAATGTAATTTTTTTGCAGTTTTTTCTCTTCGCTTCACGCTGTATCCCGCATGGATGAGGTTGGATAGTGGGAATCTAGTTTTGAGACGCCCCGCTAACCACCTTTTGCCGAATTCAGAAGGCATTGCGTGTTGCGTGGCGGAACACAACGTTACGCTTCGCCTCGACACCAGAGCGATGAAATGAGAATATTAACTTAACTTAACTTAGCTTCACGCTTTATCCCTTGCGGGGTAGTCAGAGAGAACGGAGCGCCAAACGCTACAGTCAAATTTAAGATGATCAAATTTAAGATGATGAGAATATTAAATATTTCATTTCCTCGAGTGGCAGTGAAATCCACAACCTGTCGCGTTTACAGTCACACGCTTATGTTTCTGCGCCACGATCGGCCTCCTTGAGATTGCTATAGGGATCTTTATTGACATAATAAATTTAAATAAATTAATAAATCAGCTTCACGCTGTATCCTGCACACTGCACTAAGTAAATATTTCATCTCCGTCGACTGGGGAGCGAACCCACAACCAGTCGGTTTTACAGTCACACTTTGTGCCACTGCGCCACAACTGGCCTTTATTGACATTGTATTATAATTTGGCTATTAACGCCAATACATTATGTGTACAGTGGCAGACCTGTATTTTTTGTATCTTAATGGTATAGAAGACACTATTTATTTTAATAGTCATATTAAGCTCGAATGGTGAAAGCGAATGTTAGTATATGGTAAAGTGACCTAAATGTAAGTAATCTAATGTCAAGACACACCGTTGTCAAATTTCAGTTCAATTACAAGTTGTTGCATATTTATTAGAAGTTACTTTATAGCGAAATTTCTTTTATCAAAGCAAAGGCATTAAAATATATATCAAGCAAAATTTGCCACTACAACAATTTAAAGTATCTGTAAAAACAATACTTACAAGTAAAGCTTATTACAAGGTTCAAAAATATTTAGAGGATAAACATGTATGGAATTAATGTCTATTGAATGTGATGCAGGATAGCTGCCAGATAATGAAATAATTAAATTATACCATTGACATTGAAAAGAGCAACTGTCGAGTTCCATGCGGTCTCTTCTCGGCAGAACTGCCTTCCGAGCAGGTGGTAGTTTTTTTTATATGTTTATTCAATGATTCAAAAATGTTTACAATGGTCTATTTGAATTAAGAATATTTTGAACTTGAATTTGAATCATAATTAATTCCCCAGTTGCACTAGCGGTAATTTTGTTTATAATTAGACTGGATAGAGATATAGACTAGACTTTTATAGACTAGGTACCACTACACCTCTTAAGGGCTTCTTCTATCACTACAATTATGTTGTAGTGATTAAATTTAAATTACACAGACAGATTACTTCACAACAGTGAAATCATACAACGTCATTACTATATCATATTATGAAAATGAACTAATGATATATTATTTATGTATAAAAATTCGATTCCTGTCAATTTACCCTAATATAATAATAGAATGAAAAAAAAAATCATACAGTATATTCTACATTTATATACTATACACCTCTTACCATTTAATTTACTATCTCCCCTACTCCAAAGTTGCCTTATCAGTTTTAGTGATAAGACTGCCATTGTAAATATTGTAATTGTTAATTAATTATTTGTACTGTATATGTGGCATTGAGTTTCACCACCTAACAAGGTAGGGTAGTCTATTGTGTAAAATAAAAAAGGTTTTATATTATGTTTATGTTGCCTGGAAGAGATTGCTCACTAAGCAGTAAGACCGACTATTTTGCTATCGTATAAATAATTTAGAACATTGTTGTAATGTAATAAGCTAAAGAGTATTTTATTTTAATTTCACTATATTTTTGTTTAATTTTATTGCGTCACGCTATGTCTCTCACACAGCAGGCTATGCAGAAGGAACCTAGTGTTAACCCCGTTTCTCATTTCCCTACACACATCCACACTGTGTATATATTAAATGCTATTAATATCTAGTATTTTTTTCTCTTTGTAATATATATAGAAAAAGAACTTACCTTTTTCTCTTTTCTGCCATGCTAAAGATGCACAAAGTAGGGCCAATGTCTTTCCTGTGCCTGTTGGACTCTCGACTAAGCATTTGTATTTCATATCAATAGCTCTAATGACCTAAAATAATTAGTAAATTGTAGAAATTCATTCCAGTGAAGCAGCAGCATAGAGTCAGAACATAAGCATATTGGTAGTGGGTTCAATGCCCACTTAGGGTATAAATTATTTTTATTTCTTTTTGCTTTGGTAATAAAGTAAATAAAGCACATCATTGAGTTCTGCCGTTTATTATAATGTAAAAATTGGACATGTGTTGGGCACAGAGTATTATTACACAAGTTTCCTCCACCTGTAGTATGTGGGTAATAGTGAAGCTAAAAGAAAATATCCCTATAGTATTTGAAATTAAATATTTGTATTTATTACCACAATTATTGATCTATTCATCTATCTATATATCTATGTATCTATTTGTTTGTTCATATGTTACAAATAATTTCTAAATCATACATCATTCAATTTTATAGAGTAAAAATTGTAAGAAAAATTAAACTTACTTTAGACATTACATTTATCTGACATCTATAGGGGATAACAGGCAGATGTACCCTTACACCACCTATGTCTCTGGGATATTGTGGTGAAGAAGGATCAGCAGTCGGTTTATCCGTTGAAGATGATGAAAAAATTTTATTAATATGCTCTTTCCTCTGATGCCTTTCAAATTCAGGAGTTGTCACTTCTTCATTTGCAGTTTCTCCTGTTAAATCTATTATTTCAGGTTGTGTAACTATTGGAATAACGTCGTCATCATCAGACATGATGGCTAATATAAATGCACTTTCTAAATAAACGAAATATATGGTTAAGTATTGGAAATTATATTTTCCTGCTTGTTTTGACACAATATTTTAAGCTTCAGAAGCAATGTTTCTTAAATAAATTATTGTAGCAGCAGTGTACAATGTTAATTAATTTGTTTTTATAGTATTAAATGTATTTATTAAAAAAAATAATTTTAATTTTAAAGGTTAAACATTTTTGTATTTTGATTTTTGACAGTCACTGTCAGTTGACGTTGAATTTTTGTTATTGTACCAATGACAGCGAATTGACCTTTTGTACGTTTAGAAATATATAAATAATTCACTGAAAAAGTGATTCCTACACATTATTTTTATTAATGGAAGAATCTATATACTTTGGCTAGTAGCGACGTTGTAATAGTTATTAATTATGTAGAAAAATATTCTCACGAAGCTCAGATAAATTACAAAAGAATGAATCATTAAACTCACAACAACTAAATTATAAATACCTTGTGTATTTATAATTTGCTATTTATAATTTACTAATTGTGAATTTAAGCCTAAACGACTGAATGCATAAATAATTTGTATTAATGTTTTATTCACTGTTGAGTATTCGTACTAACCTTTACGTATGTATATATTATATGATTTACTGTTATTTGGAAAAAAAATTGTGTTAATTTGCTTCAAGCTTATACCTACATATTTTAGTCTAGCCTAAAGTTCATAATGTCAGACTGAAACTGGAAAGTGTTTTAAAACACATTAAATTACCCAAAACATGCATCTTGGCATGAAAATTTGCGAAATATGTTTTTACAAATCACCTTTTATACTTCTTAAAAATGCTACTATGTTTCTAAGCTTATTATAAGATAACATTGAGTATGTTAAATGTTATCTTAAAATAAACTACAGGATGAAGCTGATTTTTTTTTAACATTTGACTTATACACTACATTTTAAGCATTTAATTGCATTCTTTTTTTTGTCAGTACGGTACGGTAGTACTTACCTAAAAAATATATATTTAAAAAAAATAATAACACAAAATAATTTACACAAATAAATATAATATGTTATAAAAAGCAAAAATAATATCTATTCATATATAAAAATTTAATTGTAATGCACATTGGCCTAATGTGTAGAGCCAGCATTAGTTACTATTGCATCACCAAATTCCCGCTAAAATACGGCACTATTATACGAGTGAGTTGTCAACAAAGGTTATGGCGCGTAAAATTTGGTTTATAACCCGACACTACTCTGTTTAAGCTGCGCAATTAGAGTTAGAATGTTTGTATCGATCTTTTATAATTTATTTATTACATTTAATATGTTTTTTGCATGTGATCGTTCACGAAAATAAAAAAATTGTAAGTATTATCTGATTAAGTATACAAGTATATTCTTATTTTTTAAACATTTTTAAAGTGTTATTCCACACTTAGGAAAGAAAAATATTTATTTAGAATAACGTATAAAAATTTGAACGTAGCGGGACTCGAACCCGCGCCTCCTGGAAACCGACCAGGCGCTCTGACCACTAAGCCATACGTTCTCATCAAGCTACGTCGAAATTTTTATACGCTTGTTACAACTTATTTATGTTGTTAGTATATTCTTTCATTTCATAATCATGATCGTATTTTATTTGAATAAATTTTCAGGTTATTTTTTCTGTTGTTTAAATCATAGTATCAGACGGCTGCTTTAAGTTAAATAAATAATTTATTTATTTACAAGACTTATGTTATTATAATATAAAATATTACCAAATGAAAATCAAACAGAAATGCTATATTGTCCGAATATCAAAATATGTTACGAACTGTAAATATATATTTTTTAAATTTAAATGTTAAGTTGCCTCAATAACATAACAAATCAAAAATATATAATACGAATATGCTTACATAAACGCTATGATACTTTATGTATTATGTTACTATAATATTTTAAAAGTGATTATAGAAAACAAATAAAAGTTAGTAAGATACTATTATTATTTATCAGTTTTACTATTTTGCTTTTGCATTTCTTATAAGTAAAACAAGATTATATTAAATATATGTTATTACAAATGTAATATGATGGGTTTCGTCACGACAGTTTTAAAGCTACTAAAAAATAAAAATATTGGCAACATTTACAAGATAGTAAGGATGCAAATCAAAATAAAACTAGGGATGACACAACAGACGACACCCTACTATTCGGTCCATTCAACAGTTTACGTTTAATATCGCGCTAACAAATTGGTATTCGCCATAAATTATAAGTGAAGACCACGCCATCTTGCTCCCCTAGCCTAAGTTTCGCAGATAAATGAATTATTCCATTTTCTACGAACGAGTGACATACGCTAATAGTATATTTTTTTCATTTATAATAATTGTGACTTAACTCTCTTTATCTCTGTATCAACTTACTAGGGGAAATTTGCGTGAAGTTTGGAAAAGACTGCTTTAGTAATTTTTTTTCCACAATATTATTTAGTTTGATATTAAATGGTGTGGTTAAACTAGATGTTATTGAATTATCAAATATTAAAAATAACCCCTTACTTTATACCTACTACAAAAATCTAATAATATTTAATACACATTGGCGTTGAGTTCCTTGCTCCCAGGCTCTCAGATATAAAAATATAGGCAAAAAACAAAAATATTCACATAACAACATATAAAAGTAATTTCAAATATCATCAAAACGATTCCGTAATTGTAATTTCCGTTCTAATATAAGTAAAAGTAAGTACTTAAAATGATACAAATGAAAAATACTTCACAAAACAACTCAGTACTCAATTCAGAAAAAAAATACAAAACAAAGCAAGTATTGTAGGTATTCACAGCATATCACATATGATTCTATCAAATACGTCTCCAATAATTATTACAGATTTTTATTACTTTTCCTCCACTTTATCAGCGTATGTCGCTACTATCTATCTTTTATTTGATATCTTTAACCAACTTTGTTCCCTTCGAATAGAATGTATGAAAAAGACATAGTTTTGATAGGGTGATCTTTGAGTTACTAGTTAATTTGATGGAAAAAGTTCTCGTATCGATCTCATTTATATAGGAGTATTATTAGGGAGGGTTCGCGCGGATTCGGAACGGTCAATGTATCTTCTAGATTGATATCGAGAATGAAATGTGTTTGTTGTTGTTTACCAACATTCGATTCCGGTTGACTTTCGATGATCCCCTGAGAAAATGTGAACTTAATACCATCAGATAGTGAAAATTATATGGTTGAGGTCTTATAAAGTGTAAGTGATAAGGTTTATTAGTTTGTGTTTTATTTATGGATGTATTAACTGTGGATTCGAAATCTATGTGTTTATTTGTTTGAATATTTTTTTTTCTAGCAGATTATATTTAGTATTTATAAGAAAAATTTAATGTATATATAACCTAACCTAACCTTATTACCTATGTAAAACAAAGATTAAAATGATGTGTGACATTTTTTTATGAATTAATATGACATTTTCTCCAATTCTACTCAAGAGAGGAGTTAACTAATAATATTTACACAAAACAGCGAAAAGTGTTTAATTGCCTTACATTATTTTCGTTGAAATTAAATAACACATTTAAGAGACAGAGGGGACCTGGGAACCTAATGTTAAGGCACTAAGGTTTAAAAAATTATAATAAATTTGTACATTGGGATACTCATATTATTGAACCTTGGGACAGTTCTAACTATTATTTTTATTGTTTTAGTGCCACGAAGTAAGAGAA
Organism: Heliconius erato x Heliconius himera; assembly: GCA_013421005.1. NCBI lineage: Eukaryota > Metazoa > Arthropoda > Insecta > Lepidoptera > Nymphalidae > Heliconius > Heliconius erato x Heliconius himera. The sequence goes on from JAATLQ010038237.1 coordinate 54,810, forward strand.
AATTAAAGTTTAAGTCCAAAAATAAGGTAGGTTAGGTTATAACAACGTTGGTCAATTCGAAAGGCTTCTGAAAAATTTATGTTTCAAAATGTTTGATAGTCCATTATATCAGGAAAAACAAAGAAAGAGAGGACAATACGGCAGTCATGTACTAATCATATAAAATAAATAATGAAGAATAAGAACAGTTAAGAGCACCTAAATTTCACTATGGCATTTGCGAAGGGGAATTTCTTAACTTGCATGCAGTTATTTTGTAAAAAGCCTACCCAAGTTCTTTAGAAACAAATAAAGTTCTTGAGATACAAATAAACAGCTAGAAATAAGTTTTATGATAGTTTTATTAAAATCACATCAAAATCTAAGCCTGTGACTATCAGAGGCAACAAGCTCGGCTCGAGTTACAACGTTACCAGGATAACGTTATTATCTGCGAGAGTATTATCAATATTATCCAGATATAAAGATTATTTGTAATACATGTTTCTAATTAATTTTGTAATGATCACTCCTTTGTTCTGAAACAAAGTAACCAAAAATACAGTTATCGTATAAAAATATTTGGTCCCAAGGTTTGGTAGCTTGGGACAAAATCACAAAATCAGCTTTAATTTTTTTCACGATCAAAAGGTATTTTTTAGTAGTTCCATGTATGACTCTTTATTAATATTAATATTAATATGTGAAAGTAATATATGAAAAACCAATACTTCAAGTTAATTAAAACAAAAGCTGTGTGGATTTGAAGTTGATAGTTTAATTTAAATCATCATAATAAATTAAATTTTTGAGGTGTAAACAGATAAACGCTACTAGCGGACACCCTTTTATTTAGAGATGTGCAAAACGTGGTTTCGGACAAAACGAGGCTATTCAGTTTAAGCGTTCGAGCGTTAAAACTCGGTTGATTCAGTCCGCACGTCCCTGAGCATTCGGATTCTCTTATCATAATATGAAAATGGGCAAAGTATTTTGTTATATATTGGGATTAAGCGCAAATAATTAAAATAATACGAAAAAAAAAACGAGGAATAGAGAAATAATAGTTATTTTTAATTAATTTACTTAAATAGATATTACTTTTCTTAGTTTAATTTAACTACGTGCTTTTAATAATGAGTTTATCACGATTTATGACACATTTCACAACATCACATGTACTCTCTAGTAGATTTTTTAGCGTCACGCTGTCATACCCCGCACTCAGCACGCAGATCGGACCTAGTGTTAAAACACTTCGCCCCCATTTTTCGTCAAATTCTGGATGCATTGAGTGTTGAGTGGAAGAGGTCAACGCCGGGCTTTTGCCTCGACACCAGAGCGAAGAAATAAAAATATTTAATATCGAATTTCTTTGAGTGGGAATCGAACCCACAACCTCTCGCGTGTACAGTCACATTTTGTGGCTCTATCTAGTTGGTATCTTAATAAAATTCTGTACCATTCTGGTATAAACTGCTATTCTAATGAATATGGAGAATCCATCCAGGATGTACAATATCGTCTTCCAAACAGAAGTTCCATATAGAACGCAATCAATAACATTTCCCTGAAGCTACGTGCTACAGTTTTGGCTCCACTAAACCGTGATGCCCCCTTTGATTGTTGCCAGCGACATATGTCGCGTACAGTCAAACTCGTTTGAACAATAAAAACAATAATTCTTACAATAAATTAGGCATTGTAATAAATAAATGCTATAAAGTTTATAAATATTGCTAAAATTGAAATGTTTGTTAGTGTTTTATAAGATTTATTATTCGGATGACTCATTTTCTTTATGCATGTTATCTTATAAGTATACTAGTGGCCCACTCGCGGCTTCGCCCGCATACCCATTATAATAATTTTATTATGCTGTATTTGCCAACAGATTGATACATTCATGAACACTACATTTGTATGAATTAAGTGTAAACACTACGTGTGGCTGTATAATAGGACGTCATCGGCGGCAAGGGCGGCCCCCGCGAGACTCGAGCCTAGGCTTGCGGCCGTAAACAGAGCATTGAATTATTTTAATTTTACATTTTCTCGAAAAGTATACTTCCAAATTACATGCTATTAAAGCTGAACATTATTTTCATTAAATTTCCTTGATGATGGAATAACTTTTGCCCGTAAGTTTCAATATACATTTGAACTAAAAATCTATGAAATATCCTACCTTATAATTTTCAATTATTTTTTGCCATAAAATGTCTTAATACCACTTATACATAAGAGATACATATATGGTGTCGCGGACTACTTTTTAGAACTAATAAAATTAAATATACAGCGTACTGACATATAATTAGCTATTTTTGCTGAGCACGCCCTTAAAGCAATTCCATGGCGGTCCTTATTATTGTTATTTCGTTATTTAAGGTTAACTAAGACTTACACAGTAATTTTATATAGCCTATAGCAATTCTGAAGAATACAGCATTCATACGAAACAATAAGAAAGTAAATCAAACCAGTAGATCCAGAGATCTTAGCTTTTAAACAAACAAACAAACTGTTACTGTCAACTCTTAACGTTGTACCGTATGTAGCAACACTTACTCCCGCTACCTACCATGGGCAGAGCGAGCTAGTGCTGAGGCACTCCCACTCCCACTTTTCGCCGAAATCTGGAGACATTGTGTGTTGAGTGGCAGAACTCAACGCCGCGCTTAGCCTCGACACTAGAGCGAAGAAATGGAAATATAAATTTAAGTAAATATTTCATCTCCTCGAGTGGGATCGAACCCATAACCAATCGGTTTTCACACTTCGTGCTTCGTGCTTCGCCACGACTGGCTTTATAAATATGTATAAATATACAATATAATTTAATATAATTCAAAACTTATAACCATATTTCGTTTTTTGTACAATAAATCTTACAATTTTAACGTGCACACACACATTTAACACCTACGGTGCATTGCAACACAGTAGATACTGACCGCAAAAAAAAAATATTAATAAATGATATCACTTTTAATTTTTAAAATGACGACGTGCTTTACAAACAAGTAAAAAGTGGTCGAAGCGGAGATGGAATCTCATAACTATAGTTCCTGGTAGTGGTGATGTTAAAGAAATGGCTTTAGATGTCCGAAGTATGTTGTTCTGGACATGTTTGTGGAATAAAGTATTCCACATTTGCAACACCCCTGTAGGTCGCCAATAGGATTCTAGTTATTGAAATAATTCTGAATAAAAGTTATTATTTTTATATAATTGAGACCTTCGTGGCCCTGGGGCATAAGGTAATGAAATATTTATTTAAATTTATATTTCAATTTTCTTCGCTCTGGTGTCGAGGCAAAGAGCGGCGTTCAGTTTCGCCACTCAACACGCAATGCCTCCAAAAATTCGGCGGTAAGTGGAGAACGGAGTGTCTTAACACTAGGTTCCCTCTACCTATCTTGATGTGTGCGGGAAGCTGATGTTTATTTATAGCTTGAAATTCTATATAGGTACTATATATTTTTATACCTACACACATCTAGCTCATAGCAGGGTAGACAGAATTAATCTCTGAACCTATTGTTAAGACACTAAATACTCATTAAGATCCTTTCTGCGAATTCTGAGGGCATTGCCGTTGAGTAGCGGAAATTAACGCCTCGCTTTGCCTCGCTGCCAGATCGGAAATAAAATCATACATATTTACATATTTCCTCAATTGGGAATCGAACCCACAACTTACCGCGACCTTAAACACAATTATCATTATCACACACACATATTTACATCAAACTAAATTATAACTATATAGTTAAAAGACTAAAGTTCGTATAAATATTGAATCGAAGTTCAGCCCGCATCCGCGAAGTTGGCGAGAACTCTGAAGGGCGAAGTGTTTGCCACACTTTCCCTCTCAGACGCTTCGAAATACTATCTCTTACAACTTTCACTTCACTTTTAGTTAAATTTATTAGAAATGGGTTAACTTAACAATATTTACTTATATTATAGTAGATGCCTCTACTATTGTATTTAAATTGGTGATTATTATTTTATTTAAATTATAGAACATTTTTTATCCTTATTAAATTATTAAAGTTTTATTATGGATTTTGAAGCCAGTCGTGGCGCAGCGGCGTAAAGTGTGACTGTAAAAGCGACTGGCTGTGGGTTCGATCCCCACTCGAGGAGATGAAATATTTACTTGAAATAAAGTAATTATTATTATTATTATTACTTAAATGTATATTTCATTTCTTCATTTCTTCGCTCTGTTGTTGAGGCAAAGTGCGGCGTTGAGTTCTGCCACTCAACACGCAATGCCCCCAGAATTCGGCAGAAAGTGGGGCACGGAGTGTCTTAAGACCTAGGTTCCCTTTGCCTACTCTGCTGTGTGCGGGATGCAGAGTGAAGCTGAAAAAAAAAATTATAGTATAGTAGTAAAATATATTTGTTCTACCTCATAAACACAAAAAAATAATAATAAGAATAATCCATTTATTCTAAAAATTATCGTTAGGTACTACAAAACAACATTAATTTCTTTTTTTTCGGTTGTCCTCCAGAATTAAGTGGAAAGTGGGAAACGTAAGTGTAACACAAGAGGTTCCCTCTACCTCCCTGCCATGCACCTACTAGACACAGCGTTAAGCTAAAAAAAAAATAGTGAAGTGCAAATAATAAAAGAAGCGAAGCCTGTGTTTAAGAAAAAATTGTGATATGTGCAAATTTTGTTCTAAAATAGTAGTACAACAGTATTGAATTCATATACTTTAACTACCCTAAGGTGTAGTAATATTCAATATATGAAAAAAATATTTTACTGTAAAGTATTAATTGATATTGACCCTATTCCAATTTTTTAATTCTTAATTACATATAAAATAGACTAGCTGTAGACTGTATCGATTGTTTATCTCTATATGGTCAAATGGCGCTATATTTCAAGTCACCCTCGGTCAAAGACAAAGGCGTCAATCGGGAACCCATTTGGGTGACAGGTTGATACGGTTATGGTGTTGGAACACGGCAACCTCCAGCATTGAGGGCGTGCTTCTAAAGTGGCTTCTAATGGTTTTATGTTTATTTGTTTGGTACACATCTGTATCACATATGTTGAGACGAAATCAATGTTGAGTTCGTCGTGGAGCAGGGGGGCAAGCGTGTGATTGTAACGCGTCGGTTGTGAGGTCGATTCCAACTCGGGGAATTTAAATTATTATTTATTAGTCTCATTTTGTACCCCTTTGAGGCCAGTCGTGGCGCAGCGGCACAAGGTGTGACTGTAAAACAGACTGGATGTGGGTTCGATCCCCACTGGAGGAGATGAAATATTTACTTAAATTTATATTTCCATCTCTTCGCTCTGGTGTCGAGGACAAGCGTGGCGTTGAGTTCTGCCACTCAACACGCAATGCCTCCAGAATTCGGCAGAAAGTGGAGAACGGAGTGTCTTAACACATATACAGCGTGAAGCTGACTTTGTACCCCTGTGCTACGGCCTACTACTACGACTGGCCTAAACAGCTATGCAGGCGATAGTTACACGTTTTTTAATATGCCGTCATTACTTTTTCGTTGTACTATCAGTTCTCTCTTTGGTAATCAAAACTAACGCATACCTTTATAGCAATTAAACCAACAAACCACTAAAAGAAAAAATAATTTATATACAGTTTCTTAATACATACAAAAATAGGAAAACATAAGGAACTTAATATAAAATCCAATCCAATGTAAGTCATTTTTTTAATTTTTCCATAGAAATATTAGCTCTAATACATCAAGCACGCATAACATAATGAAAGTGAAAAATTTAGTCAATCAACCTAACAAATAGCAGCCGATAAACACATTGTAAAACAAATGAAAAAAATGTAGAGTCACTTCCATACTTAAGAAGAATATAGTATTATTTGTGATATTCTATGTTAATTATATTATTTTATATGTGAATTATATTATTCTTTTTTTGTAAGAAATGCAAAAATATAGCTAGTAATCAATAATTCCGTTTTTTTATAGATTTTTCTTTTATTCAATTTATGAAAATTGTTATTGTAAAAAGTTTTCTTTTTTTATATTTATTTACATTTATTCACTCTGGTGTCGAGGCAAAAGCGCGGCGTTGAGTTTCGTCACTCAACACGCAATGCTTCCAGAACTTACCGGAAAGTGGGGAACGGAGTGTCTTTACACTAGGTTCCCTCTGCCTACCCTGCTGTGTGTGGGATACAACGTGAAGCTGATAAACGAAATACTTTTTACATTTTTTTTTATTTAAGTTTATATTTCGTGTTGGCGCAGGGGCACAAGTGTGTGATTGTGAACGCGATGGTTATGGGTACAATCCCCACTTTAGCAAGATATATTTATATATTTTTATTTTTTCACTAAAAATGGAGAATGGAGTGTCTTAACATTAAGTTTCCTCTCCCTAACCTGCTGAGTGCAGCAATACAGCGTGAAGCGTGATATTTTTTTTATATTTCCAACACAAAACGTGTGTAGAGTCGCCTTAACTTATTCAAAACATGGAAATTGTCAAAAAGACAGTTCGCGTGCGCCACCGCCCTTTGTTTAATGAGATTGTGATTGTTTTTTTTTTGTATATATTTTCTGATTTTCCCTAAAAAAATGACAGCTATCATTTAAAGGGGAGCCGGTGAAAAATCGCGGGTGATGTATTCGTGTCTTTCTTTATTGACGCGTGACGGCAACATTGTTATAAATGATAAAATATATATATTTTTTAGTGTCACGCTGTATTCCGCTAATAGCAAGATAATCAGAGGTAACCTAGTGTTAATACACTCTATTCTCCATTTTCTGCCGAATTCTGGAGGCAGTGCCTATTGGGAGGCTAAACGTGACCCTTTTTCTCGACACCAAAGCGAAGAAAATAGAAACATCAAAATATTTCATTTCCCTGACTGGGTATTGACCCTCAACCTGTCGCGTTTTTAGCCACACTTTGGGCCCTTGCGCTATGACTGGCTTTAAGTTTAATTGTATATGATTTTAAGAAGACCAACGCACCATGCATTTAGTGTAGTTGGTATCCATATCTGACTGAAAATTATATAAGAAAGAATAGCAATCAGATTAGTGGGGAAGAGAGTGTCTTAACACTAGGTTCCGTCTGCCTACCCTGCTGTGTGCGGGATACAGCGTGAATCTGATTTGATTATTAGCAGACCGATTAAATTTATTTGTAATAAAGACTGTTCTCCGGCCTGTCCATCAAGTACTGAGTGAAGTTACATACAAATTATTTCCATATACAGGAAGTAATTCTATATGTACAGAATAATATAAAGCGTGTTGAGTGGCAGAACTCAACGCGAAAGTTATTATTGGATATTATTTCGAACTTTTATTAAACAATAAAATATTAAAAATTATTGATTTATTTGAATATAATTACAGTATGCTGTAAATATAAAAAAAAATCAAAATACGCCACAGCGTATTATGAATACACTGTGGAAACGTAAAATTCGATGTTCGGTTTGGATTTGAACTTGGTGAATATTTTTAAATTTAAATCAAAGATACTGGAGGAACGACCGGAGAGGGGGTCGATTCATGTGTGAAGTTGGTAACAGTGGAAAAGACGAAAGAGGTATGTGTAGAAACCGTAGCGCTTGGCGCTTTGTTCTCTCTGACTGCCCCGCTAGAGATACAGCGTGAAGTAGTAGTAGAAATCTCTAGATTAGAGATTTCTACTACTAGTTACTAAGACAGAGTCAAATTTAGCCATTTTTAAAAAAAAACAGAATGTTTTAACACTAGACTATATAAATACTTACTACAGTAAAAGGGTAAAAAATACATAACAATAAACATAATTAATATATATATATATATAATGTAATGTAATTTGAAAAATAAACCTCCCATCATACGACAGCATTCGTCGTAAAATCGCATTACTCTTTGTAAAACGGAAATCGGCACATAAAATATTTCGTTTCCGAATTAACTTGACCTATCGCCTGCTGTACGGTGGCAGGTTTATTGTGCTTTAATGGTACAGGCGCGAGGGGTGGTGGTGCCAGCTTATGGTGGTGGCTGGACAGACGGTCGGCATTCAATTGATATTAATAGCATTACACCACCTGGTCACTGTGACAGTGGTACAAGGGGCAGTCTTACATGGACATTTTATTTTAGATTATTACTGACCAGTGGGTCAGTTGAGGTTGAGGCCAGTCATGGCGCAGGGGCTCAAGATTGTGTGTAAATGTGTTGTGGGTTTGATCCCCACTCGAGGAAATGAAATATTTATTTAAAATTAAGTTTTTATTTCTTAGCTCTGTCGAGGCAAAGCGCGGCGTTGAGTTTCACCTCTCAATACGCAATGCGTCTAGAATTTGGCAGAAAATGGGGAATGAGGAGAAAAGGGAGTCGCAGAACTCAACACTAGAGCGAAAGAATGGAAATATTAAATTTAAGTAAATATTTCATCTCGTCGAGTGGGGATCGAACCCACAACCAGTCGGCTTTACAGTCACACTTTGTGCCCCTGCGCCACGACTGGCATCAATATATTATATTATGATTAAATACAAATCCCACTGAGCGCCATGTAAGACAACCGTTAGTGATTAAATGTATACTTACAATAATAGCGTGTTAACATCTCTATCAACACCTGATGCGAAGGACAAGTTTATAAGTTCAGAGCTTACTTTTGTTTGTTTTGAACATTTTTATTACGGCTAAATTAAAGATTAAATATTAAATTAGATTAAATTTTTGTTTGTTTCTGTAACACTTATATAGGTAGGTGTAACACTTATATAGGTGGTGTTAAGACACCAGGTTAAGACATTCTGTTCACCATTTTCTGATCAATTCTCGAGACTAGGTGTATTGGACTCAATACCGCGCTTTGTCTGGCTATCAGATCTGCGATATGGAAATAATGCTTTTCACCAACCATGAATCAAACCCACAATCTGTCGCGTTTATAAACCACGCTTGTGTTCTTGCGCCACAACTGCCTCAAAAGCCTCGAGAATTTGAAACGGAAGTGTCTTAATAAAAAACAAAGTGTTTCAACACTAGATTCCCAAATTCCCTCTGCCTACCCCACCATATACGATCTATAGGGTGAACATAAAACCAAAACAACATTTAAATAAACAAATGCTATTCCTTTTTCTTTGCTCGACATTGTTTAATTACATTTGCAGTGAACGATCCGACGTCACTGCCATGTTCGGTTCGATCAGTCGCAGGCTACCCGATAGAGGCATCCGACCGTAAGAGTCAATAGGGGTGAGGGCTTGTGGATCGAAGACGCAATTATATTAAGATTACATATTTATCTATGAAACGGACACATCCGTTTGAGGGTTGGATGTCTTGAGAGTGGCTTTTTTTTTCTATTTTTTGTGTGTATGTAGAGTCGAGGAAAAGAAATATTTATTTACATTTATATTCTCATTTCTTCGCTCTGGTGTCGAGGCAGAGCGCGGCGTTGAGTCCCGCCACTCAACACGCAATGGCTCCAGAATTTGGCGGAAAGTGGGGAATGGAGTGTCTTAACACTAGGTTCCATCTGCCTACCCTGCTGTGTGCGGGAGGGATACAGCGTGAAGCTGATTTAAATTTGATTTCATTTATGTAGAGTCGAAAACGTCATTTAAAAATAAATTAAAATTAGCTTCACGCTGTATCCCGCACACAGCAGGGTAGGCAGAGGGAACCTAGTGTTAAGACACTCCGTTCCCCACTTTCTGCCGAATTCTGGAGGCATTGCGTGTTGAGTGGCAGAACTCAACGCCGCGCTTAACCTCGACACCAGAGCGAAGAAATGGAAATATAAATTTAAGTAAATATTTCATCTCCTCGAGTGGAGATCGAACCCACAACCGGTCGGTTTTGCAGTCACACCTCGTGCCGCTGCGCCACGACCGGCCTCCGGAAAACGTCATTTGTCGATTGGAATTAGATAATATTTAAACACTTTAAAGAGTTTGTTATTTTTTTTGTAGTTGAGGAAATATTAATATTTATTATTCTTATACTAGTCATAGCGTTTAACAGTAACGGTTATGGGTTTGATTTGCACTCGGGGGAATTATCTGTTTATGTAGCAAGAGCGTGGTGCTGAGCTCTCAATTCAACGCGCAATTCAAAACAAAACTAAAATTGGACGGAGTGACTTAATGCTGTATTCCTACTGCCTATCCTATAATATGTGGAACACAGGAGGAAATATAAAAAAAACGAAGCAAAATTTCCTTTTATTTTTCTACAAAAGCCACACATGTATCCAGCTACGTTACTTAAGTATTATCAACTCGGCTACTATTCGTCCCCGGACACGCCTGATCCCTTATATTGATTCCGGGATCAGCGGCGGCGGGCGATCTTATCATTATTTTAAATGCCTCTTTCTTGCCGCTGTCGGTTTTGTTTAGCTGTGAATTTGTTTTCGATGTAATACACATGTTTGTATGTTAAATCTTTTTGTTATGTGATTTTTATACATAGGAAAATAAAAAAATAACAAAGAAATTTATGCACTTTTTTTACAAGGCCATTTGTGGCGCAGGGGCACAAAGTGTGACTACAAACGTAACGCAACCGGTTGTGGGTTCGATTCCCACTCGAAGAAATTAATATTAATTACTTAAATGTTTTTTTTTGCTCTGGTGTCGAGGCAAAGCGCGGCGTAGAGTTCTGCCCCTTAACACACAATGCCTCCCGAATTCAAGGGAAAGTGAGGAACGCAGTGTCTTAATACTAGGTTCCCTTGCCTTGCCTGCTGTGTGTGGGATACAGTAAGTCGCAGAGGCTTCTCAGAAAGTACTGTAGGATTCTTGTGTAGGGAATAACTTGTTCGCTAGACTATGGAAGTGGTTTCCAGTTCCATTCTCACTAAGAATTAGTTATATTTAAATTATTTAATTCTATACAAAGCAACACTCAATGTCTCGAAATTAAACAGTAAATGAAAAATTAATTGTCGACTCTATCACCGCTCAACAGTTAGGCTCTTGGTCTATCGCGTTAACTAAAGAAATATAAAAACTTTTTTACCTTAACGCCGTATTCTATACTAAATAGGATAGGCAGAGGCAACCTGACAAACCTAGTGTTAAGAACTGAAAATATAAAACATACCTATCATCCATAGTACGAGAATCGAACTTACGGCCGTCGCGCTTACAATCCTACGAGTGTACCCCTACGCTCAGCTTTATTTAAAAACTTAATTTCAAATATTAAGTACGTATTATAACGCTACGCTTGACAAGGACAAGTTAAGACAGCCTGAACGACATTAAAAAAAAAAACTATTCTAACATTACAAAAGCAACAACACAACATAATATAATACAATGATAATAAAACATCAATTTACAACAGTTAGTCAAACGCCGTACCGTTGCGCCCGCTGTCTCACCTGATTGCGCGCGCGCAGCCGTGACATAACGCCGCGCCGGCGTCGCCACGCCCGCCACATGTCATGGGAATCGATTACATTAGCGGATACATTTGAATTAACATATCGATATTTATTTCATTGTAACGATTGTTTATTCGATTACGAATTGTCATAACGTGGCGCAGGGGCACAAGATGTGACTGTAGACGCGACTGGTTGTGGGTTCGATCCCCCACTCGTAGAAATTAAATATTGTATATTTTCATTTCTTCGTTCTTGTGTCGTAGCAAAGCATAGTGTTGAGTTCTGCGACATTACACGCAATGCCTTCAGAATTTGGCGGAAAGTGGGAAACGGAGTGCTCTGTCGTATGTGGAATGCAGCGTGAAGGTTGGATAATAAGTATAATAAATAACTTTTTTTTTATTGATGTAAAAAAATATTAAAAATATTGCAAATTCTTTTTAATTTTTTTAAAATTGTTATTCCATACTTGGGAAAGAAAAATACTTATTTAGAAAACGTATAAAAATTTGAACGTAGCGAGACTCTATAAATAAAGTATAAATTTAAGCAAATATTTCAACTCCTCGAGTGGGGATCGAACCCACAACCAGTCGGTTTTACAGTCACACTTTGTGCCGCCACGACTGGCCTCACATATTATTATTTAAGAATAAATGAAAATAGAAGGTTGTCAACCAAATGAACAGCACCGTCTCACCGAAGTGTGACCGATTCAGGTGTTACAATGGCGGTAGTGTGATTTCATGTAATTATGTTATTATGTTTAGCAAATAGCTTTGTATAGGTCATTCATTATGCTTTGTGCGTAACGGCAAAAAATATAGAAAACTATACAAGTGAAAAAAAATCAGCTTCACGCTGTATCCCGCACACAGCAGGGTAGGCAGAGGGAACCTAGTGTTAAGACACTCCTTTCCCCACTTTCTGCCAAATTCTGAAGGCATTGCGTGTTGAGTGGCAGAACTTAACGCCGCAGTTTACCTCGACACCAGAGCGAAGAAATGGAAATATAAATTTAAGTAAATATTCTTCTAAGCTTTTGATAAAGAAACATTTCGCGTTCTATATATATTTTCAATTTGCATATTAGGTTTTGAGGCAGTGTTTAAACAATATGTTCCTTCTATCTCTCCTGCTGTATGCAGAGTAAAGTTAAAAAATGGTGACTGGAGAATATCTCCCCACTCAAGAGGATGTAGTGTGTGTTTTTACGACTCTATTATTAGTTCTTATAAACGAAAAAAATATTTATCAATATAATTTTCTCTAGATGGAAATTAAAATCATAAAAATTTTAAATAGCTGTTGGTACACTATTTAACTATATAAATATTTTAAGATTGAAATATATAATAATAAATAATAATGGTGTACAAAATAAAAAAAAACACACAAATTATATATAAAAATAGTTTACAAATGCACAAGACGCTTGTAAACGCTTGTAAATTCTACAATTCCTCTCGATACCAATAACAATACTAAATCTTCTCATGGATTTAACAATTAATAAAAATTAATAAACAAACTGTAAAACCCTCAGCTATATATACAGGGTGGAAGCGTCTGCGCTGCTTTTACGGGAGCAGCATATAGGGAAAAATATTTCAAACCCATACCTAAAGAAATTAATCAAGATACCTCAACAGTTTAGATGTAGGATTTTTTTTTCATTTCACGATTTTTTTCCATATCTGTATTTTGTGTGAAGCAGTTACGAATTAATACCAATAACGTAAACACATACCACTACAAAAGTACTACTAAACGTTGCCGATCTGCTGCTTTTCATTCTCAAAAAACGTACCAAAACAAGAAAGGGATATCTCTCATTCTATTTTACGCAATTCAACATCGCCGCCATTACCTACGACTCGATTTCGTGAATAATGCGTCATTCTTGACAAATATGGTTTAATTTTACAACGATAATTTTATTAATTACTTTGTTTGAAAAAATCATTTTCTAATTTTTGGAAATATCTCTTTTGTTTTAATTGCATTAGGTTTTTATAGAGCAGTTAAAACTGTGGTTTCATTTAAAGTGGTGATGACAAAAACACTCTGTATATAGAAGTGAGTGTAGAGATTCACCTTTTTATTATAAAATAGTGCTAACACATTTCCTACTAAATGCATTGTTGTTCTAATATGGCAAATTGCAAGGTACGTCGGTCTATTTCACATGGTACTGATTGTTCCTATACACGTACAGAGTACAGACGTATTAGGTATTATTTTACTATTATAGTTGATGGCACCTTTTGAATTGAAGTGTCTTTCTTGTTTTTATATATATTTTATGACTTCATGTGAACGATTCTTGTTTATTTTTTTTTTTTTCACTTTTTTGTCTGTCTGTCTGTGAGTTTGAAGCTTTGAACTTAACGCTATAATAGATAGGTGATTACAATGATACCTGTATTTGCTTACCTAAATGCATAAAGAGTAAACGAAATTCAAACATTCTATTTTATTTCTTTCTTCAAAATATTAATCTTATATTTTGAATTTTATATATTCCTATTAATCTTTCTGATTATAATGTAGATAGATTATCTAAGTAAGAAAGTATAAAAAAATCGCATCGTCTTTTTATAATCTGGGTGATTTTAATTAATTAATTTTGTCTTCCCGGAGATGCGGATTCAAATTTCACTACATCAAATTTTTTATATGTTTTCTAAATTGTATAAATAAAAGTTATACTTAAAGGTAAATGATTGGTAAAAGAAAAGTCCCAAACTAGCAGCGAATTTGGATAAGAATAAATATAAAAACTTTTTACTACTAATGCTCCTGATCTCAATTACTGTCCACGTTCCGTAGAAATGGTTTGTAATCCCTTAAGAGATAAACTCACACATTATTAATTTAAAAAAAATGTTTTAATGGATGGCTATATGGCCGTTAATTGTTTTTGGGAGCGTTGCGTTTCATTCACACATTAAAGCAATTTTTAGGGTTCCGTATCTCGAAAGGAAGAAAGAAAAATCCTTATAGGATTACTTTGTAGTCCGTTCGTCCGTCGGTCTGTCAAGACCCCTTTTCTCAGGAACGCGTGCAGGTTCTTACCTTTCTAGCTGAAATTTATATCAAGTACTCAGGTGTACTGTCCATTGCCCTAAGTCAGCTCATTTAAAAGATACGACCATTTATGCCGCAAATTTTCGAAACTCGCAAGAGAATCAAAACCTACTTCCTGTAAATCAGAATCTAGAAATTTGGTACAAATCAACATATTAGCAAAGATGAGGGAAAAATTATAGGTATTTCATGAAAAAAAAAACACTACAAACTTATAATTGTAGTTCATACATAGTGTACTTAATACAAAATGAGTGCATATACCCGCATACTTAAGTTTGTCAACTTTTACGAGGTCGACAATGTACTTTCCGTTGACCTATCCTGAACTTAAGACGGTACAAGCCTGAAATTGGTACAGAATCCACAATTGGCGATTCCGACTCGCACTTAACCGGTTTTTTATATATATTCTTTACAACGATGGCTTAAAAAGTCAGTATAATTGCGAAACTTCACTGTAACCGAGTGGGTGAGAAATATTTGAAATTACGTGAAATCGCCTAATGTGGCTGTGGAAGTGGAAGCCTTTAATTGAGAAAAACTTTTTATGGGCTATTTCGTAAGTTTCTTTCGAGATCGCCGGTGACACTATAATGGCTTCTGATCTGATATATATACATACATTTATAGGTCCTTCGCCCAAAATTACCGATTGTTTTAAGTATTTTGTTTAATGGATGCATCAGCGAGAGAGTTTTTGATTCGTTTTCTCTCGTTTTTCTAACTTGGCTTATTTAGAAGCGGTCGTGGCGCAGAGGCACAAGCGTGTCAGAAATAGAAAACTCTAACACCTACATTTTACTTTTATCATTATTATTATCAGCTTCACGCTGTATCACGCACACAGCAGGGTAGGCAGAGGGAACCTAGTGTTAAGACACTCCGTTCCCCACTTTCTGCCGAATTCTAGTGGCATTGCGTGTTGAGTGGCGGAACTCAACGCCGCGTTTTGCCTCGACACCGGAGCGAAGAAATGGAAATATAAATTTAAGTAAATATTTCTTCTCCTCGAGTGGGGATCGAACCCACAACCAGTCGGTTTTACAGTCACACTTTGTGCCCCTAAGGCCACGACTGGCCTCTACATTTTACTTAATGATTTTTAATACTTTATTATCTCCAATTTGTAGTGTGATTACACTACAAATTGGCATAAAAAAGAAAGATTTTTTAAAGAGAAAGATTTTTCCCTTACATTTTAAAAGTTTTACTTTTTATAATTTATATATCAGTATTAATGGAAGAATAAGTAAGAATAAAAAAGAATTGAAATAAATGCCTAAAAATTATTATTCAAAAAGTTTATTTTATTATATAATTACAGCGAGCGAGCAGAAGGGTCACTTCTGTTTTCTAAATACAATATTCCCACATATTCTACAGTACGATTAGAACTCATAAATGTCGAGTGCAATCAAGCAGGTATAAACTGTGTTATAATGGCGTCAAAACTATATTAAAAAATAAGTGGCGCCCGCGCGGCTTCGCCCGCTTTTATACAATTGTTTAATTATTTTAGTGATCTTTTGTGAACATTATCATTTTAAATACAATATCCATACGTCGATAGCTAATTTTTTTTATTTGTGAATCGATTGAAATATGTCAAATACTGATGAAATGATAAAGTAAGGTAGCCAAATTAGAATAGAGCAAACTGCGTTAAAATCAATTAAGCCATTTCTGAGGTAAATGTGAACAAACGCACAGACAAACAGCCAAAAAATTGTAAATAATTGTATTTGATTTGTTTTTAATTCCTTTTATATCTTCCATGTACAGACAGACACCAATCGGTTACGTTTTTATTATAATTATAGATATAGATGTAGTCTTTGTATAGAGAGCCGCTGTAATTACTTATGTCAATTACAGTTTCATCAATTACAACACAATTAAAGGGTAATAAGAGTTCCGGCGCTCGGAATGGAGTCACAAAAACACTACGGATGCTCACTAAGTGTGAGATAATGTCAAAGTATTTATTTTTATATTATTTGTTTATTAATATAAATATATTGCTTATTGGTTTATATGTACAAAGTAGAAACGTTAAAAATGTTTAAAAATAAATTCTACGTGAGGAAAAAATGAGGTCTCGTACACAAATTTAGAGAAAACTAATCTCAGCTTATATTGTTTTTTTTTCACTATATACTTGAGATATGTAGTTCTTGTCTGTCCTGAGAAGGTCCAGAGTAATATTTACTTAAATTTATCTTTCCATTTCATCGCTCTGGTGTCGAGGCAAAGCGCGGCGTTGAGTTCTACCACTCAACACGCAATGCCTCCAGAATTCGGCAGAAAGTGGGGAACTACGTGTCTTAACACTAGGTTCCCTCTGCCTACCCTGCTGTGTGCGAGATATAGCGTGACGCTGATTTATTTATTTTTATTTACAAATATCTAATAATTATAGCACCAAAATGATACCTCCAGGTTTCAATAATTACCATGAGATACCAAAAACCTTTATATAAACTTACTAGCGTGACAAAACACTTTACTCTACAATCAAATTGTATTAAAATACAATAAGATATTGCGACGGCAATTATAGTCCATTTTAAATTTCGGTTTTGCTTTGTTCACAAAATAAATTATAGCGGCGCGTCCACACTCGCCCGTGGAGCGGCGACAGATCGCACCAATTTGAATATTAATAGCAGCAGCGGTGCGTGAAAACTGGCTCTGTGGACAATCTAGATACAAATCTGGAAGTGGTATTATGAAATGAAATAAAAGATATAGGTGAATAATAAATAATTATAGTTTGAAATAAAAAAAACAGTTTCACGTTGAATTCTGTCACTCAACACGCAATGCCTCCAGAATTCGGAAGAAAGTGGGGAACGGAGTGTCTTAACACTAGGTTCCCTCTGCCTACCCTATCGTGTGCTATCGAATACAGCGTGAAACTAATTTAATTTTTGAATAAAGTAATAATAAACTACCGCTTTTTTCCCCCATAGCAGGATGTTCACAGAGTTTACACGTTCAGATTCTTGTTTTTAATGTTGTTGAGTGTGTGTGTTTTTTTAGCTTCACCCTGTGTCTTGGATATAACAGAGAAAGGAGAAGGAAATTTGGAATCTAGTATTAAGACAGTCGGTTCCCATTAAGACACTTCCATTTCCTATGTTTCGCATAATTCAGGAGGAATTGCGTGTTGAATGGCATAACTCAACGCCACACTCATTCGCCAGAGTGAAAACAAAGCTGTATGCTTGATCCCCTGCATAACTACGGCCTCTATAAAAATAACAAATATTATTTTCCAAATCTAGATAGTATTCAGTATCAAAAGTCTCATCCAGTAACACCGTACAGCGCGTCGTAATCGCCGAAGCGCAACACGGCCATATGACCGCACCCTTACCAATTGACAGCCGATGCATAAATCAGTCCAATAAATAAATATCGCTTCGAATCGCTTCCTGTCGCTAATGCTGTGTAATTTAAACGACCCCTGGCTTCACCCTAACGCTGTCATGGTATTTTGTTAGGATGTACGTAATGCATGTTTCCACTAGTATGGCCACTTCCCGTGCGAAGAAGTTCGTATTTGTGAATATAGATCAGAATAGAATACACTTTATTGAAAATTAAAAAATTAAATCACCTTCACGCTGTATCCCGCACACAGCAGGGTAGGCAGGGAGAACCTAGTGTTAACTCCGTTCCCCACTTTCTGCCGAATTCTGGAGGAATCGCGTGTTGAGTGGCAGAACTTAACGCCGCGCTTAACCTCGACACCAGAGCAAAGCAATGGAAATATAAATTTAAGTAAATATTTTATCTCCTCGAATGGGGATCGAACCCACAACCCGTCGGTTTTACAGTCACACTTAGTGCCGCTGCGCCACGATTGGCCTCAAATACAAAAAACAGATAACAATAACAATATATTTATAAAATGTATGCAAAGGTGGCGGTATATAGTTTGGGAAAGTAAAATTTAAGTTCTATATACAAACGATGGCAGTGCTACACTGGGCACAAAGTATGACTGTAAATGCGACAGGTTGCAAATTCGATTCCCACTCGAGGAAATTAAATATTTAACATTTCCATTTTCTTCGCTCTGGTGTCAAGGCAAAGCGTGGTGTTGGGTTCCCTCAACTTGCAATGCCTCCAAAATTCTACGGAAAATGAGGAACGGAGTATTTTAACTCTAGGCTCCCTCTGTCTACCCTGCTGTTTGTGGGACACATCGTGAAGCAAAAAAAAAAATTATAACGTAGCATGATTTGAAATTTCTCTCTCTTCTCTTGAATTTTTTTTAAATAGTCTAGGGCCTAGGGAATTAAGTAATACTTACCAAAACATAAAAAAATTAAGTCGTGTTCGTACTTCAGGATTCCTAAATCTTTGGTAAGTTTAGTTTTTAGCTTTTCTAACTTTTTTGATTATAGGACACGATGCTATTTACTTAATATTTAATAAAACATAGCCTCAGCACATTTCAGTCATGGCGCAAGGGCACAAGTGTGTGACTGTAAACACGACTGACAGTGAATTTAATCTCCACTCGAGGAAATGAAATATTTATTTGAATTTATATTTTCATTTCTTCGCCTGGCGTTTAGTTCCGCCACTTAACACGCAATACCTCTAGAATTTGGCAGAAATTGGAGAACGGAGTATCTTAACGCTAGTTTCCCTCCTACCCAGCTGTGTGCGGGATACAGCGTGAAGCTAGTACGTACAACTAGCACCAATGAATAAGTGCATCATGCATCATAAAACGTCGATTTGATTATTGCAGGGCGGGAAGTCACTCATTTACTATATCTACTTACCACAGGAGTTGGTTCGCCTATAAAACTAAAGTTTTTAATATAAAATGTACATGTATATATCTATACAAACCATACCTTACAATAAACATAACACAATAATTTTGTTATACATAGGTATCAAAACTTAATAATAAAATGACAAATTCTGACTTTTATATGAGATTTTCTTACGTATTCCAGTCTTGTAGAGATCAGACTCTACACAATTGGAAGACTTAAGAAATTTTAAAATAATTAATTTACAAATATCGTCAGTTTCATACCTATATCTCCTTCTTTCATTTTCTTCTCTACTTCTTTCATTCTCATTCTCTCACCAGTACATACTAGAAAATGTGAAAAATAACTTTAGTACGTAGTTTTGCTGTAACAATCATGCATACATACCTAATCCATTGTAAAGAGATAAATGATTAGTCGCTCAAAAGGTCACAGTCACAGGCTTGTGAAGTGACAATACATGAGTCAGCTGGACACGCTTGATAACTCGATATAATATAGACTCTCATTATAAAATCTACAGTAGCTATTTATTTTTTTTATTCAAAAGTTCCGTTTCACTCTGTATCCCGCATTTAGCAGGGTAGGCAGAGGGAGCCTAGTGTTAAGACACTCCGCTCCCAACTTTCCACGGCATTTTGGAGTCATAACGTGGTAAGTTGCCTCAACACTAGTGCGAAGAAATGAAAATATTAAATATTTTTCTTCCCTGGGGTGGAATCGAACCCATAACCTGTCATGATTCGTATCCCTGCGCCACGACTCGCCTGTTTTTTTAAAAGTACTGTATAAAAGTTACAACGAAACGCCTATTTAATAAGATCAGATCGAATATGATATATTGACGTCATCATAAAGAATTTAACACATTTTCGACTGAACGTGACGTTTGTGGGTGTAAATTTCAATGAAAAATATTGGCGGTAGAGTGAGGTATTGAATCTACCACTGTTTATATCATAAAATTCAAGAAAAATGGTGAACAAGCATATCACAATACTTCCAATATGTATTAATATTATAAATGTCAATTGTGAATGTTTGAAAGGATGGATGTTTGTTCCACTTTCACGCAAAAAGTACTTAACGAATTTAGATGATACTTTAAAGTAATTCACAGCCACAATGTTTTTTTTTTTATAATTTGTCTGTAATAAAACAATAAGGTTTAGCGGCCGAAGCCGCGCGTTGGGCGCTAGCTTAATATAACTTCGTTTGGACTCGTGGTTAAATTTTATTAATCATTGTGAATAATGAATAAAAAAATAAAAATGAAATAATTTCAAATTCAAAGTTGACGAAACAACATAATAAACAATAGTTGATACAACCTAAGGTTTTCCTCCGAAATCTGGAGACATTACGTGTTGAGTCATGGAATTCAACGCCGCGTTATGCCACTACACCAGCCCGAAGAAATCAAAACATAAATTTAAATAAATATTTAATTTCTTCGAACGGGTATCGAATCCACAACTAGTCGAGTTTGCAGTCACACACTAGTACCTCTGCGCCACGACTGGCCCAATTCAAATTTCACACTCACAAATTCCATTCCAAATTCAAAATCCCATACACAATCGTGGCAACGATATAAAGAGTAAGATAAATCTCATTGCGTTTAGTAGAAAGCAAAGCAAACAGATAAAACATAGTTGGTTTGTTGTTTGCACGAATTCTCTCCCTCCCACAGATATTTAATTTTGATATGAAAACCGTGACAGAGCCATGGCTCGCCAAACCAATATATTATCCTGTATCTCCTAGCCAATATTACCGCAAAATATTAGCCGTTGCAAATGTAGCATTAGGTTTTGTCCATTTGAACCACTGAACTGTTAAAAGAGCTCTATTCTGGTCGGAAAGAAGTCCAAAATCCCGTGGTGATTGATGGAGTATCAAGAAAAATATGATAACGTGAATTATAACATAAGACCACAGTCTTTGAGTACCAAATACGATCACAGATATCTGACGTCTTAAGCAGGAAGTGCTTATTGCGATACAAACAAAAATAGACTTTTCCTCCAAAAAAATAAAATTTGAAATACATAGGGAACGAGCACAGCACTTGACCACTAGGGACACTAGGGTATTTAGTTACGGTTTTATTTGAATCCACCGAAATGCATTCCAACAAATATTTGGACATTTATTGCGACTGGGACCAGCGTCGGATATTAAATGTTGATTTTGTACGGTTGACGGTGATTCGTCACGGATCTAGGGATAGGGCAGCAAACGACATGGGCTACCCGCAATTGGAGATAAGCATCTATTAACCATACTATATTGGCGTGTAGATAGAAATCTTTGTTATTGGTTGGGAATTTGTGCAATGGCCACGTAACTGGCTTATTATTTTAGCCTTCGACACGGCTAGCGTTTTGTGCTTATAGGAGTGCGAGTATCTCGGTAGCAGTCTGTATGAACTATTGATTTTATTTGAACGGAGTGTCTTACCACTAGATTCCCTCTGGCTACTCTGTTTTGTGCGGGATACAGCGTGAAGCTGATTTTATCCTGTAATTGGATGATATTTTTATATAAATTATAAGAGATTTTGAGATTAATTTTAAAACTGTAAATTAAATGTAATATTGATTTACTATTGTAATATTTATTTATAATAGTAACTTTATAATAATAAAATTAAAGTCTATTAATATACGAAATAGTTTGTAGACCATTTGTCTACCATTGTGTAATGTGTTTAGATATAAGTATTTGTAGTTAATTCTGACTATAATAGATACCAAGTGGAATATTCGTAAGATTCATATGTAAACTTTTAGATAATTATTTATTTAGCTGTTCATAATATAAAATATATAATTTCCACTAGGGGAAATCGAACTTACAACCTGTCACGTTTACATTCGTACGCGTGTACCCCTGCGCCACGACTGGCTTCACAACACCAAACGATTAGTTAAATAGGAATATTTTATTTTTCATGACCGCTGACAGTACCATTTATTCAAGAACTTCGAACCTTTCATGGTGACAATTTTATAGTGATCGCCAGCGCCACATCGTCCACGCCGTCGCCGGACGCCACTTAAAAATCGAGCAAAACGGTGACAATTGGTGCATATTCCCAAAGAATTATTCCTCTTCGGCGCCTTTGTCCAATTGAAGCTTCCTTTATTTCAGTATTTTTTGCCATTTTTCCATTCTCATTTGGTTATTTATCTTTTCTTTTTGGTTCGGACAGTGAGCGCGCCGCTCATTATAACGTCTCTGGTTTAGCACGCGACCAGCCACTAAATCTCAACTGGAATTCTAGCGAATTACCCGAACGACGAACGAGGCCCGTTTTTTCCCGGTGATTGATCGAAGTAAAAATTACTCTCTCTTTTTTTCACTCGACGCATCGATCCGTTGTATCGTGGGGTGGGATCTGCTGGGTCGTTTTTAGCTGGCTAAAGATAAATCTGGATTCGTATTAACATATACTAAAAGACATATATCGGGGTCGCGACAGTCATTAATTTGGAGTATCGTGGCAGGTAATCTCGGTGGCTCGCTCCTGTAGCTGTCTGAAATAGATCAGCCCACCCGTCAAGTGCTGTGGAGACGGGTGCATACTAAAAACTGAATGTACTGACGTGATTGCATTTGCGTGAACCGTTCGCGGGGAGTGCAGGTTCGTTTAAAATAGACTCTATCTTGGGTTTATTAGGATTTAATTTTCCGGATCCGATGGTAGGACTTGTCGAGATATCTTTTACAGTTTTAAGAGATTCAAGGTGCACAATTTTAGACGATGTTCGCATATTCATATTCCCGAAAACGGCAGTGAGATGCATAATGCATGCCAGTAGCTCGCTATTGTCTCGGGCAGGATGTATGTCTGTCTGTCTAAATTACCCGTCGATTAGTTTCTGAGTAAAGTCGTTTTGTATTCGTCAATGTGCATATTTTGGCAATTGCGTAAAAAATAGGATGTAATCAAGCGATAAAATATTATTCAATTGCTTTGATGGGTTCTAGTTGAATATTTATCAATAATTTTTGGAAAAAAAACAATTATTTTTGATCTAAAGTGGGGAACGGAGTGTCTTAACACTAGGTTCCCTCTGCCTACCCTGCTGTGTGCGGGATATAGCGTGAAGCTAATTTAATTTTTTTTTTTTTTAAAGATATTGTAAAACATTTTTTTTAAACGTTTAATTTTTTCAGATTTTTTGTATCCACTCTGTTCCCCACTTTCCATCGGATTTTGTGAGAATGATTTTGGGAGTTGAGTGGTGGAACTCAATTTGAACCGTTGCGTTACAGCGACACGCTTGTGCCACGGCGCCACAGTGGTCTCAATTTTGTTTATTAATATTCTCTAAAAAATCTTCTGTTCATGCTATAATGGAGTTTCATGATGGATGTAATTTTTAAACAGTTATATTATGTGAAGTTTTTTATGAGGATTCCATGTTCTAGCGGGTGAAATAAAATAAATATTATCTTAAATAACATGTAATTGTTCACATCGCCGGTTATACTTCTACCAGAAAGGGGACTCGTGTGTCACGTGTCTGTCTGTCGTGACACTGTCTATTAGGTATGCCGGTCCCAAACAAAACAGATCTTAGAAGATCTTTCTTTTTTATATAAGGAATAAATAAATTCGTGAACTAAATGCATCACGAAACGTGATCTGGATGATATAAACTAAACATTTTGTTGCTAAAATAAAACGACCAATCTCTAATTTTACGAGTCATTACCTCGTACCACCGCACAAGAAACCCTTACAACCCCGGGGTGACAACGACGTCGAACCGAGGGTCCAATCTCATAAATATCCCGTAAATAATAAAAAAGCCGACACCGACACCGAAAGATGTTGTCAATGAACATTCGTTAAAATTCTGCGGCGCCTAACCCCGCCACCAGCCACCGGCGGTGGAAATGTCGCAAAAAAACATAATTTTTTGTCGGCCGCAATACGTCGCTGTGGATATAAATGCCGCATAAATGTCACTTTTTGTTTCCATACAATTGGCGGTTTCGTGTGCGGGAGGGAAAAAATTGTAACGTATGAGAGAGTTCCCGATATATTCGACGGGAAACTTTTGTTACTTTACCATTTCGCATTCCCGTTATTTTTTTCCCGTTCGCTTCGTTTTTCGGCAAATTGGTTCCGTTCGTCGAAATAATCTTTTGTATTTGTAAACCGTTGCCACTGCTCCCGTAATCCCGTATTGCGAAGCCAGATGGTATATTATTTTAAAGATATATTATAAGTAGATTTATGTATAAAGAAGACATCCATCAATGTAAGTATTTTCAATTTTAGTAAAAGTGAAATCATGTCGTATACAGAGGCTGCAATATCGCGGCGCAAGAGAGTGTGTGTGGGTTTGATCCATATTCGAAGAAATAAAATATTTAAAAAAATAAAAATATATTTTTTAATTTTCGCTCTGTTGACTTCCGCTAATCAACACGCAATGCATCAAGAATTTGGTGGAAATTGGAGAATGGAGAGTCTTAACGACTCGTATTGACGACTTGGGGGCTCGATTCTCACTCAAGGAAATGATATATTTTGTGTTTTTTTCGCTCTGGTGTTAAGGCAAAGCGCGGAGTAAAGTTCCGCAACTCAACACGCAATACCTCTAGAATTTTGTGGAAAATGGCAAACGGAGTGTATTAACATTAGGTTCCCTCTGCCTACCCTGCTAAGTGCGGGATACAGAGTGAAGACAATGACAATTTTTCTTAAATATTTTGGCCAATGCAGTGGATTATTCTGGCACGTCTAGATTTTAAAATTGGTTATTTGATGTTATCAATTTGTTACCAAATTACTCTTTTGTTCCTCAACTGTAGTAGAATTTCTTACTGAATCAGTTTTATTACGTCTTAAATAAACTTTGAATATATTTTTGTCATGTGCTTTCAAAGTCAGGGCCGCGTCGGATGCTTATAATAAAATTGTAAAAAATAGAAATATATTTTTGCAGCCAAAGATTTTAATGTCAGTTTGTGTATATATTTCACTAACATAATTGTCGAATGATAAAAATTTTATAAGAATATTTAACATATTCTTATAAAATTTCTATTTCCTTTCATTTTCAGTAGTTTCTTTTTAACGTTCTGTAGATGAGGTAAATTACTCACATGCATAGTACATTTATCATGCTGTAAAGCTTATTATGTATTCTAATTTTAGTTCAAATTTTAAATCATTTCATATTTTCACATTGTCTACTACATAGTAGATATATATATTAAAGATCTAGTAATATAATAGTTTAAACAAGTGACAGAACGCCGATATAATCACTAAATTCTTTCTCATACACGTACCTATCTAGAATAGCCATATATTATATATATATACATTGTTCCCAGAACGGGAATATTGATATTAAAATTATTCCGCAATTATTTTTTTCAACTTTAAGATGTGGTAGGCACAGGGAGCCTAGTATTAAGACACTCCCACCAACCCACTTTTCGCCCAATTCTGGAGGCATTGCGGGTTGACCGGCGTAACTCGACGCCGCAGAAATGAAAATATTCAATATTTCATTTCTTTAACTGAATCGAATCCACAACCTGTCGCGATTACAGTCACACTCTAGTGCTCCTGCGCGAAAACTGGCCTCAAATTGAAATTGAAAATTTCGTCGACATGTCCAATTTTATACGTAGCATAAATAGAGCACAATCTATAAAATAATTTTCTCTGATGTGCAATAATTTTAGACGACTTTTTTTATTTACTCAAAATAACCATAGCGCTTGCAGTATACAAAGCGGACCCCAGTTTGAGCACCTCTGGAGTAGATTGCCACCGTATCTTCTGCATTGTCTCGAGTGATTTGTGACGATGTGCGCTTCAAGGAGAGAGATAGAAATATAAGATGAGTCTTGAGAGAAACGAGATGAAATAGAGTTCTACCATCAATTATAATGGTCATCCGGCCATAGGTACGTTGTTAGCTGGTTTTTTCAATTTTCAATCGCACAGCTCGAAATTCTTGAAATAGCTGTTCACGCCGCCAGCTTAGGGTATTTGTTTTGTCGTTTTTTTGCAATAAAAAGTTAAGTATTTTAATGAATTTGTGATTAATTGTGTTTTTAAGTATTATCGTTCGTATTAGATAAGTCTTAAATGAGAAGCCGTTGTGGCGTACGGGCACAAGCGTGTGACTGTGACTCGATGGTTGCAAGTTCGATTTCCACTCGTTAGAATTAATTATTATTCATTAATATTTTCTTTTCTCCGCTCTGTTTCTCAATCAACATGCAATGCCTCGAAAATTCGGCGGAAAGTGGGGGACGGAGTGTCCAAAAATTAGGTTTTATTATACATGTTGATTTTAATTAGTCATATACTTATAGATTACATTATTATAAGTAACTTGACTGTCGTAATATAACAACTGTCGTAACATATATTATAACAAAAGGTATAGGTAGGCCTTCGAAACGTTGGGTTTCCTAAAATGTATAAAACCAAATAAACGCTATTTTATCCGGTTAAAATAATTTCCTTTAAAATGTGTAATAATCGTGAAAATCAAAGAACTTATTAAGACACTCCGTTCTTTACTTTCCGCCAAGTTCTGGAGGCAATACGTGTTGAGTGCCGGAACTCAACGCCACTCTGTCCATCGTCACCAGAGCGAAGAATTGAAAATAAAAAATTAAATAAATATCCTCGGGTAGGTATCGAACCCACAACCAGACGCGTTTACATTCACACACTTGTGCCCCTGCGCCACGACTGGCCTCTTTTATTTCTTTATTTATGCAAACTACACTATGAGATAATCTCACGGTGAATCTGGATATCATACTAAACCATTCGTCACTGCGAAACGTGCGTTGAGATGTAACTATATAAATACTATTATACTTCACAATCTCTTTCAACATGTTCAAATTAGATTCCTTATCAAAAATATGAGGTCTTTAGGTCTCCCATGTGACCCCAGTCATGGCGCAGGGGTACATGCGTTTGACTGTAAACGCGACAGGTTGTGGATTCGATTCCTATTTGTGGAAATTAAATATTTATTATTTTTTAATGAGGCCCGTCGTGGCGCAGAGGCACAAAGTGTGACCATAAAATCGATTCATTGTGGGTTCGATCCCCACTAGAGGAAGTGAAATATTTATTTACATTTATATTTTCATTTCTTCGCTCTGGTGTCGAGGCAAAGCGCGGCGTTGAGTTCCGCCAGTCAGCACGCAATGCCTCCAGAATTCGGCGGAAATTGGGAAACGGAGTGTCTTAACCCTGCTGTGTGCGGGATACAGCGTGAAGCTGATTTATTTTTATTTTTAATCTTTCGCTCTGGTGTCGAGGCAAAATCATCGAAAAATGGGGAGCGGAGAGTCTCAAAACTAGATTCCCTCCTACCATTCTACATACTAAAAAAAAATACTCAGCATTTGAAGACAACCTACCATTCCTCATTAAACACCCAAATCTCGTTGTATGTCCAATATGTATGAATATAAACCACACCACAATCTCAGTGCTTCATCACCACCGCGATAGCTGACGGTGCTTACTTACCCGTATCAGCCATCTTCGCGTTGCACCTCCATGTTATAGCTCAGTGGTTCCCAACCAGTGGTCCGCAGACCACCAGTGGTCCGCAGAAGCCTAAATATGGTCCGCGAAAAATTTTAATTTTATGACTGGGGATGATGAGGCGAAGTTTCTGTTTAATTGTCACAGTTAATTTTTATTATACCTACATGCATAGTGGTCGTTGCTACCAAGCATGATATAAAAGTAGTCCTTGGTCAAGAAAAGGTTGGGAACCCCTGTTATAGCTAAAGGAAAAACTAGTTTAGCATACTAACACTTAGTGGGCGAACGGGGACTATCAGATAGTACACGCCAATTACATCAGTACGTGACACCTCGAGGGATTTTTATCATCTTTATTTCTTTTCTTTGCTTGGGAGTGCCCACAATTATACGCTTGTTGTGGATCCAAAAACATTTTTATTACGACTGTCGTGTCGCGGGTGTGATAAGAGATCTGTGTTTTGTTTCCTTCAAATCGTGATGGGGCTGTGGCTGTGCTTATTTTGATTAAATTTTGATGTTTGTTTGAATCAGCTTCACGCTGTATCCCGCACACAGCGGGGTAGGCAGAGGGATAGCCTTGTGTTAAGACACTCCGTTCCCCACTTTCTGCCGAATTCTGAAGGCATTGCGTGTTGAGTAGCAAAAGTCAATGCCGCGTTTTGCCTGGACACCAGAGCGAAGAAATGGAAATATAAATTTTAGTAAATATTTCATCTTTTCAAGTGGAGATCGAACCCATAACTAGTCGGTTTTACAGTCACACTTCGTGCCGCTGCGCTACGACTGGCCTCAATTCTCTGTTTGTCATTGTTGGTTAGAGGTATTTCGTTAGTGGCACTTGAATAACGTTTTCGCCATAGTCTTTTTTTAGTTTCACGCTGTATAACGCTTATAATAGGATAGAGAGGGAACTTAGTGTTAAAATACTTTTTAGCCATGAAGACATAACCGTTCCGCCTTTTACGCCGAATTCTGGAGGTATTGGCGTGTTAAGTGGCGGAGTTTAACGACGCGCTTAGCTTTCTTATCTACTAAAGCGAGGCTAATGAATCTATGAAATATTTGATTTGTTCGAGTGGGAATCGAACCCATAGCACGTTTTATGTATGCATGTATTACACACAGCTTGTAATATAGGAATGTTAAAAAAAACAATATTATTGATTTTATCAATAGATTTATCTATATATTTTAATGAATAGTTCTCAATACAGCTGTCAAATAGTTACAGTCTCATTCAATTTCACAAAGCAACATTATTTTTTTTTATTATTATTTCTGTAGAAAAAACTGCAAATCGACTCTTACCATGGTATTTAATCAAATCACTGGTTTATTAATCGTAGAATAATAATAATAAAAACAAAAAAAAACAAAAAATTTTACGTACTTTAGCTATAATAATGTATGAATGTATGTATGTATGTTCAATGAAAGTTTCATAATACTTAAATTTAATGAATTCCATGGAAAATTATATTCATTTATTTAATTATATATATTTTGTATTTTAACTAAATATTTATCAACTATATATTACAAAATTTAACTTACAGTTAGACTTTTTTTTTATCAATCGTTTTTATGTGCATTTGGCGGTTGCTTGCAGATATATAAATATATAATACACAAAAAAACAGTAAGAATATTAAAATTAATCATAATTATTAATTAAATTTTTTACATACAAAAATCCAATCAAATGTTATATAATAAATATAAATACTCTTTTGATTATTATAACTTTTTTTATATTATAATTTTTATTTAAGTTTTTTTTTTTAATTTTATGAAAGCAACGACCAAATGCACTATTCTCACAGCACAATTGACAAAACATATTTTCAAAATATGTTGATTAGTAAACACGTAAACGTACCTTATAAATTGTATTTACAAAATAAAGCGATATTATTTGATCACTATATTCTATGTGGGAAATAAAAAAAAAAGTAAAAAAAAAAACAACACGATGAAAGGGGCCGGTGACGTTTCACTTAAATTAAATACGTGATTAAAAAAAAAAGCTAAAAATCGATATTAATATGGGTGAACATAAACTAATTAAACATTTATTTTAATATTTTTTTTAGAATTAATTTTTTAATAATTATAAATTTGTTTAAAATAAGTAAATTAAAAAAAAAATAGCCCGTTTCATCGAATCATCTATCCCTATTGCTATTGCAGTGGAGAATCTAATGTGAAAACTATTGTGTTTGAATACTACATGTTCTGTGACGTCATGCTTGTTACCCTTGCAGCCTTTATAATAAAAAAATCGGAAAAATCGCATCTAAAATAAAATTATTTAAAAATGATTTTTTAAAGTTATTTTCTTATTAACTTAATTATTATATTAATAAAAAAAATATTGAATAATTTGTCCTAATATGGTAGGTATTTCTGTATAAATCAAGTATAATAACTACAATTGTTGAATAAAAAATAGAAAGAATGAATTTTTTTTAAATATAATTTTTGTATTTTCAGATGCGACATTTTTCAAAGAAATGATAACATTCGTCAAGTCACGGCGTTGATCTTTCATTTGTTAAATACACTGCAATCTACTACGCTCCGCTTGGAAGGCTTCCGCAATAGTCGTAGAGCCAATTCACGAAATAAATAGACTTGCGTTTCACTATTGCAGGCTGTTGTGAAAATTGAAGAATTTGTATCAAAAATATATCATTTGTACGCGAGAATAGAAATCAAACAATATACAACTGTCGTTCTTCACAGCCCCGGTATCTCGGAAGCCTCCCAACGCACCAGTCCCCCCCCCCC
>JAATLQ010038238.1:0-12791 GCA_013421005.1 Heliconius erato x Heliconius himera
TCTAGAGCAGGTTATCGCTTGAGACCACGGCCATGGAACCAACGCCCAAATGTCGTTCGGAGCTACTACGGAGATGGACGAGAGAATGCTTCAATTCTGCGCCTGGCTCTATAGCAAAGTAAATTTAGAAGCGATTGCACGTATTTTGGAGTTATCCAATAATTATAATGTATTTCGTCGCAGCATTGTTGGTTACATCTTTCGTTTAAGTATTTTTGGGTAAGAGAATAGTAGGTAGTTGCTGTTGTTTATAATTTCTTTCGTTAAAGTTTTCTGTTGTTTGGGTCATTTGTTCAGGTGTGTGTTTTTTTAAACAATTGGAACATCCTTATTGGAGCTACGAAAATGTGGGTTGCATTAGGGTTTCAATAATTTTCGCATTAGTAATCTTAAGTGCTTTGCAAACATAGGTACATTATATGAATAATTCAGTAGTTAAAGCGGGCGAAGCCGCGAGCGGGTCGCTAGTATATCATAAAATAATCGTTATTTTACAGTTTTTCAACAAAAGAAAATTACTTATTAAAGTTAAACAATACAATATGGAAGTATCATATTTCTCTTTGTGAAACCATCTTATTAAGTTTTTAAGGATTTTTTAAATTTTATCTTCGTTATTATTCATTAACAATTTAATCGAGTCGAACATCGCCTTACCATCATATAAATGATTTACGACTTTTTTGATTTATTATTTTTTATTAATAAATTGTTATAAAACAACTTATTTATAAAATTTATAAAGTAAATAATATGCTAGAGGCCGTCCCGGCCCAGGAGCACAAGGGTGTGGCTGAAAAACGTCGGTTGTGGGTTCGATCCCCACTCGCGGGAATGAATTATCATTTCTTAACAATTTCATTTCTTCGCTCTGGCACAAAGACAAGCTCCACTCAACACACAATGTCACGAAAATGAGTGTGTCGTACTAATACTAAGTTCCCTCCGGTTTTCCTGCTCTACTATATGCGGGATACAGCGTGAAACATAAAAAGGCAAACAATATTTAAATTCCTCTATGCTTATGAGAAATGTAGAGACTTAGATGTCTAGACAACTATTTAATTATGTGAGGATGATACTAGCATACTAGCATTTCAAGCATTTCACATTATTAATCATCTTTCAGAACAATATCTATACCAATATTATAAAGTTGAAGTGTTTGTTTGGTTGAACGCATTAATCTCCGAAATTACCATTGTATGTTAAGTGGCGGAACACATTTTCATTTCCTCGAGTGAGGATCGAACCCACAACCAGTCGATTTTACAGTCACACCTTGTGCCCCTGCGCCACGACTGGCCTTAACTTATATTATTTAACTTATCTGAAAGATATATAAGCATAAAAGAACCACAAACAATGATTTAAAAAATCTGTTTTTTGGTTCTTTTGTTAACGCTAATCCTAGAAACGACTTAATCGAAATTCATTTAAGTTTCCACTATTGTTTTGGCAAGTTTCTCTTAACATTAAGTGTTTGTATTATTTCAATTGGCTTATAAATAAAAAAGTTATACCATTTTAAAGTATGTTGTTCGACAAAATAGCTAAAATAACTTTTATTGAATTGGCTGAATTCCTTACTTTACAATATAGGTATAGATATGTTTTCAAAAAAAAATATTACGCGAGCCGGTAACTAGTATTTAATGTTATAATTCCTTCGCTCTGGTAAAGAGGCAAAGCCCGTCGTTGAGTTACGCTATGTTCATGAAAAGTCTTACAAGAACACGAAAAAAATATCTAAATTTTCTATTTAACTCTTTTAAAATCCTGCAAAGCTATTAGTACCTACAGTAAGTACAAAATGTAAAAATTAAAGAAGCTAGCTTTCTCCAAAGCAACCATCTATCTATTCATAGAAAAAGTAAGAAAACCCACGCCCTCCATTAGAAACGGTAAATAGTGGCTCTACGAAAGATGACCCAGAACTTAAACACTACATTGCATTATGGAATTAGGTCGTGCCTTCGTTTTATATGACGATGTTTTAAAACGCAATACAAGAGAGACAGAAATGAACATATATTTATAACTAGCTTCTAGATGCGGCTTCGCCCGCGTGGTCGATTAGAAATAAGTAAGAGTTGTGTTTGACATATGACACATGACACAACATCAAAGTGGCTCAGGTACAAAAATATTTTTAAATTCGAACCTAGGTGTAGTTCTCGAGATTAGCATGTTCAAACAAACAAATTCTAAAGCTTAATAATTTTACTATAAATATAACATTAATATAGATATATTTAAATTTTATGATGTATAAAAATGTTACATCACAAAAAATATTCAGTTTATAAATAATTTACATAAAAGTATAATGCTTGGATATCTAAAAGGAACTAGATTATTCTAATATTTTTTTTATTTTTAAGAGCTTCTCGCTGTATCCCGCATATAGCAGTGTAGGCAGAGGATTGGCCTAGTGTTAACACTCCGTTCTTCGCGCACCAACCAACCACTGAAGCATTACTGATTGGCGGTACTCAACACCGCACTTTGTAAGAAATAAAAATAATCCATTTCCCCGAGTGAGAATCGAACCCACTACCATTTCGTTTACAATCAGACAGCCTCAATACTCGGATTACTTTTTTTAATGTTAGAAAAGTGAGAAAAATCATGAAGAAAGAACAAAAAAAGTACTGGAGATGGCCGTCAGATGAATATTTTATGTGTCGTTACAAAACTTCAGTTTCCGGGTCGAGGCGTAGCTTTACTTAGGCACAGGTGCTGCTACATTATTATTATTATTTTCTACAGGCTTTTTAAAGATATTCTTGTTTGTATTTTATGATAATAAAATAATAAAAATATTTTTTTAACTACTTTCCACCGAAATCTAGAGGCACTGCGTGTTGAGTGGCGGAACTCAACGCCACGCTATGCCTCGTTACCAGACGGAGGAAAACGAAAATATTTGATCATCTTATTTTCTCGTGTAGGAATCGAACCCACAACCTGTGCCTATATGCTACGACTGGCCCCGCCTGCTATATTAATAATAAAGTATATAACGAGACAACGCACAGACAAAACTGCACGACTTAGAAAGCTGAAATTTGGCATATAAGTAAGTTGGGTAGGATCACTAAGAGATGATTTCTCGAAATTCCAACTGGGAACAGAAAAACAAGGAGGCTTTCCTAATTTACATCATAATGTTAATGTCCACAGTCAAAGTTGAGGGCGACGAAATCAACGTATTACCATTTATTTTCATTTCCTCGCTCTGCCAAGACGACAAAGAGCAGCATTGAAACAACGTGTACAAAATTCTGCGGAAAGTGGGGAACGGACTGTGTTAACACTAGGTCTCCAATGGCTATTATAAAAATGATATATATGTACTCGTACATTTAACAAGTTTTTTTTATAATTATTTGATATATATTTATGTATGTAATGCCATCGTGGTTAACACCACGATGTACTTCCCCGGAGTGGGAATCGAACTTACAACTACGCCACGACGGCCTCAAAAATATATATATATAAATAAAATATTTTTTAAATAACCCATACAGTTAAGTTAAGTCAAACGTCAGTTTCAAATGTATGGTCAAACGAACATACATACATAAACATGAGTTGAGACGACATTGAACGACTCAACTAAAGACAGTTAGACTTCAGCGTGTCGAATTTGACATAATAACTATTGATTATGTAAAGCAACTATTCTTGCACGCATCCTTAATAATCTATACTAATATTATAAAGTGGATTAGTTTGTGGGTTGGTTTCACTAATCTCAGGAACTGTTATACTGGTTCAAATAGAAAAGTCTTTTGTGTTGGTTTGTGTATATAGCGAAGTGTTACGGACCATAGTTTCTCGGGTTCCCTCTTGCCTACCCTGTTTCATACGGGATACAGAGTGAAGCTGGACAATGAAGATGTGAACAAATTAGAATTTCTTTAATTTTGAAGTTAAAAAAGTCAAATCAAACCAACTTCGCGCTGTATCCCGTACACAACAGGGTAGGCAGGGGGAACCTAGTGTTAAAATACTTCCATTTTCCCCACTTTCCGCCAAGTTACAAAGGCATTGGGTGTTGAGTGGCGGAACTATAAATCTAAATAAACATTTCACTTCCTCGAGTGGGGATAGAACCCACAACCAGACGAATTTGAAGTCACACTTTGGCCCCTGCGCCACGACTGGCCTTTTTTTTTACTTTGTGGACATATATAAGAATGGCGAATATCAACGATTTCTTTTGAAGTACTCACCTCCAGGCCCAGCATACGATGACAAAGCTGCACCAGCTGCTGCGTGCCGAGCATGTTTATTGTGACCGATAGTTTCAATTTCTCATCGAACTTCACCGTGGCCGCCGAATGGAATACAACCGATACCTGACGACAAATATATATTTTTGTATATTGGCTGTCTTTATTGACAGTCAGAGAATTTAGTGAGGACCACTCAATTTTCCATTTTTTGCTTATTTAGAAATATATGCTACGCGGCGGATCATCATCTTACAAAAGTTGACAAATTTAAATTTTGCAAGTCTATGTACACATTTGAAATATATATAGAAATGAATAAGATAAGATATTGCATTTAAATTCAATATTTTTTAAGTGGAACACGCTTAGGAAAACTATATAATTTTTAGAAAATATATAAAAGTTGGAACATAGCGGGATTTGAATCAACATTTCTTTTTATACACATGTGTAACTTGCTAACAACATAAATAAAATATTTATAAGAATTTCAACTTATAGAACTTCAACAGACGTAT
The DNA here is from genome assembly GCA_013421005.1 of Heliconius erato x Heliconius himera. Lineage (NCBI taxonomy): Eukaryota > Metazoa > Arthropoda > Insecta > Lepidoptera > Nymphalidae > Heliconius > Heliconius erato x Heliconius himera. The sequence continues at coordinate 4,766 of JAATLQ010038238.1, forward strand.
GACTTAGTGATCGCTTTGACGATTTCCAAGAGGCGCTGGTCCAAATTCCGCTATTTTCAAAATGCCTTAATATGTTTTCTATAAAAGTGAACATAAAGAATATAATATTTGATTGAGTAAATTTCGAAGTTCCTACCACCGCTTCTCACCTTTTGACATAGCATGGCCTGGTCTGGGGGACTGATGCCTAGTTCCGGTTCAGTTATGTCGCCGACTATTGGTATGATCTTGTTCAGTTCCTGAGGCCGTTCTTTCCTTAATGTCTCGAAGAGCTGTTGGGATAAAAATTTTGTATGAAACAAACATCCACCTATGTATATATGTATATACATAGATGGGTGGATTCTCATATCTTAAAAATTACTAAAATTATTTTGATAGAACTTGAACTGTTAACTAAGTAGGACCGAATATACTTGGATTAATTAGATATCGTTTCAATATGAACCTCGATAGTATCAAACATACATGTCAAACTGATAACCTCTTTTTTTGAAATTGGTTAAAAAATATATATATATTTTGAACGCCACATGCCACTGGTAATGTTAACTAAAATCGATGAATGTCAGAGTCATAAAAAAATCCATTTAGCGACCGCAATCACGCGACCTTTTTTTTCTAGTAAAGTTAAGTAGAAAACTATAACTTTCTACATTTGTAAACCCACAACTACAGTTTTACGCTTCCCCTAGAGCAGTGTAGGTGGAGGGAACCTAATATTAAGACACTCCGTTCCCCATTTTTCGCGGAATTCTGAGGGCATCGTGTTTTGAGTGGCGAAACTCTACACCGCGCTTTGCCTAAACACCAGTATGTGACGAAATTATAATATTAAATATATGATTTTCTCGAGTGGGGATCGAACCCACAACCTGTCATGTTTACAGACACACTATGTGCTCCTGCGCCACCACTGGACTAGACGAATTTTATAAAGCCCAAGAGTTTGTTTGCTTGTACGCGCTAACCTCAGGAACTACCGGTTGAATTAAAAAATATATTTAGTATATTTATCAAAGAACGCTGTAGGCTGTAACCTACTGAACCTGCGATTACAGTTACGTAGGACACTTAGAATGGGTCATGTGTCATATACTATAAGTTAAAAGTACGTACGAAAAAAGTAGTCTTTTAACTTAACTTAACTTAGTTTCACGCTTTTAACCCTAGCGGGGTAGTCAGAGAGAACGGAGCGCCAAACGCTACGGTCTCTACATACCTCTTTCGCCTCGTCCACTGTTGGTATTCTTTTAAAAAAGTCTAATTTAAATATATGAGTTCAAACTTACCGGTGATTGTGTTAGTTCGGTGAGACGGGAGGCGACATCTTGACCCCGCTTCGGCCTCATCAACAAATATATTTTTTTGATCTTTGGACAACTTCTTAATAGTTTTTCGACTAACACCTGTGGAAGAAAGTTTACTAAGTAAAAATATTTATATTTTAGTTTCGCACGCACGGTCATATTTTTAAGATATTGCGTGTTGAGTAGCGGAACACAACGCCGCCCTTTGTTTTGTTACCAGAGCAAAGAAATGAAAATATTTATTCTGCGAATGGGATTCGAACCCAGAACCGTCGCGATTACAGTCAAACGCTTTTAATTCTAAACAATAATCAAAACATTTGTAGAAAATTTTTCAACAGTAATTTGGTCGAACAAAATAGTTCATATTAATACAGATTATTTTACTTATGAACCGATTGTAATAACCAGTCGCGTTCACAGTCACACTTTGTGCCACTGCGCCTGTCGCAGGTTGTGGGTTCGATTTCCACTCGAGGCAATGAAATATTAAATATTTCCATTTCATCGTTCTGGCGTTGAGTTCCGCCACTCAACACGCAATGCCTCAGCGGAGAATGTTGAACGGAGTCACTTAACAATTTGAATTTGGATTTAAAGGACAGTTTAGGAAAATTTTATAGATATTTATATATGGGGAACGGAGTGTCTTAACACTAGGTAGGCCTACACTGCAGTGTGCGGGATACAGCGTGAAGCTTATGGAATTAAAATCGAATAGCCTGTGTAATTGAATAACTAGTGTATGTAATAATTAAATTGTAACATTCGCATTGAAAAGAGCAACAGTTGAGTTTGCCGGATCTTTTCAGCAAAACCGCCCTCCAAACCCGGTAGTAGCATTATGTTCATTCAACTATTCAAAAGTGCTTGAAAATGTCAAATACACTGAATTTTACACTCAACTCAATTTAACACTCAAACATTCACCAAACGATATTTTATACAAGATTTTGTAACTGTATCCTAACAAAATATAGTTTCATTTTTTTTTTCATTTATTTATTATATGCACCACGCAAGAAAGAAAGTACAGAAAACATATATTAAAAGTTCGATGTTAAAATCATTTATATTGTCAATATATATTTATATAAAACTCTTCTGTTACTCTATGATTGAGAGGGCTTAGTCTAGGCGGCGTTGAACGCAAAAATTTTGAAATGATTCTGCCGTAAACTATTCATCATGTAATAGGTATAATTAATCTAATTCTAGGAGCAAAAGCTGGTGACTATCAAATGAATGCCTCACCTTCCCCATGAACCCGGTACCACCTGTCACAAACACAGATTTGTCGGCGTAGAACTCCGCCACTGGGGTGTAGTCTTGGTTGGGGCCAAAATGGCCACTAAGGCACGATGCCATCTCGATGCTTATGTCAACTCACAAACGAACTGTCATCAGATTTCCTATTATTTCATCTTCATGGCTGGTTCTGGAACAAAATAAAATAAATTAGTATTTTTTTAGCTTCACGGTACATCCCGCATGTAGCGGAGTAGGAAGAAGGAACTTAATTTTAAGATACTCCGTTCCCCACTGTCTGCTCAATTTTCAAGACATTGTGTGTTTAGTGGCAGAACTCAACACCGCGTCTTTGTCTCGCCGAAAAAGGAATTCAAAATGCGTTCAAGTTGCGTCTGATTTATATAGTGCAACTGTCATTTTTCTTAGTAATAATTAAATTCTTACATTAAAACGAGTTTCTCTGGTTAGCTTAAATAAGCAGGCATTACTTAAATTTCAAAGAAGTCATGAAGATGCATGAAAATTAAATACTATCCTCGCACGTTGCAGAATAGGTAGAGAAAATATGAAAACCTAGAGTTAAAATATTCCGTTCCCCATTGAGACACTTCTGTTCCCCACTTTCTGGTTAATTCAACACCACTCTTTGCTTTGTTGCCAAATAATTGGGATCGAACCCACAACCGACGCGCTTAGAGTCACATGCTTGTGCTACTGCGCCACAACGTACTGAAAACTTATTTTAATAAGAAGTTTCTGATATCCAACATGCACTATGCCTAATGGAAGGGTTCGTTCAAAGTGCTATAAATATTTATTACTATGTGGAATTAATACGTTCAATTTTGTGAGCACAAATATAGTAGATTGATTTCGAGGTTATTGTTTTTTCCATTCCGCATACAGCATGTTAGGCAGAGGGAACCTAGTGTTACGACGCATGCACCGCCTAATTTTTGAGGCATTGCGTGTTGAGTGGCGGAGCTTAACACCGCATTAATTATTTCCGCAGCTACCATTACTATCTTTGTAGGACGGGAGTGACAATTCAGAAGAAGAAGAATATATTTTGAATGTTATAGAGAAATTCTTCTATAGCTCTGCTACAAAAAAATATTACAGAAATTGATTATTTGACAAGACAGAATATTATTCACACAATTTTATTTTATAATAATTTCTGTAAGACAATCTTTTATTGAGCAAACTAGAAAGTAACTCAAAATTTCTTATTTTTACAAGAACTAACCAACAAAAATAAATTCACACAGATTAGAAATTTTCGAATTACATCACTTATGCATATAGATGCTATATATTATTCTTAACATAGTACTACAGAAAATGTCCATACCTTACACAAAAATGTTCTATCTCACTTCACTCAATATATATCTATCTATATATACACAACACAATATAAAACCTATATAACTAGCAAAGTTACATCGAAAACTGCGCTTGCTCTATACAACATTGCGGGCGGTACTAATAAAATTATCTTTCTCCATTGATAAAATGACACACTGACATACACTTCATTGCATAACCTAGATTGTCAGGTGTCGCTTCAGATTTTACTGGCCAGCCTTAAAAAGATTATATATTTGTATGGGAATGATCATTTTTCGGTACAAATAATGCTAAGTGAAATATCTCTATATATTTGTGAAGTGCTAAGACACTCTGTTTCTCACTTTCCGCTCAATTTTTGAGGTATTGTGATCTAAATCCCGCTTAAGGCAGGGTAGGCAGAGGCAACCTAGAGTTAAGACGCTCAGTTTCGCACACACTTTTTTCACCTTTACGATATATTCTGCGCATAACTGGATTGGCAAAGGGAAGTTAGCTAGTGTTAAGACACTCCGTTCCCATTAGGCCACTTCCGTTTTACAATTTCCGCCGAATTTCTTGGCATTGCCTGTTGATGCCAAGAGTTGAAATATTAAATATTTTATTTAGTGAAGTGGAAATTGAACCCACAACTTGTCGCGTTTACAGTCGTACGCTTTTGCTCTTGCGCCACGACTGGCCTCAGTGTAGATACATAATGAGCTCCACTGTTCATATTTTAGCTCCATCATCAGACCAGTTGGATGGTACCATATTATTATTACCATATTCACCTAAGTTACGTACAACTGCCAAGTTTGCTGCCTGCTAATTTTATAAGTTTTTAAAATATTTTTCTTGTATGAGTTTTTATACACTAATAAGATATTACGTATATACGATTTTTTTATACAGGGTGGAAGTGTCAGCACCACATTAAATGAAACCACAGTTTTAACTACTCTATAAAAGCCTAATATAATTCAGAAAAAAATAAATTCCCAAAAATGAAAAAGTTTTTTTTTTCAAACAAAATAAATAATAAAATTGTCATTTTAAAACAAAACGCCATTTGTAAGGATGGCGCACGCACACATAAACCTATCAAAGGAACACCGCCGCACACGCCTTATTTCGAAATCAAGTCGTATATATTGGCGATAAAGTTCAAAGTTGTTTAACCTTTAGTAGTATTTTTGTAGTAATAAGTGTTTATGTTATTGGGATCTATACGTAATCGCGTCACTCGAAATACAGGTATGGATAAAAATCGTGAAATGAAAAAAAAATCCTACGTCCAAACTGTTGAGGCATCTTGATTAATTTCTTTAGGTATAGGTTTGAAATATTTTACCCTATATGCTGTTTCCGTAAATGGAGCGCTGCCTCTTCCACCCTGTATAATAGAACTTACTAATATAAAATGCTTAAAAGCCCTGCGATCTATGCTGTAAACGCGACCGCTGTGGGTTTGATTCCCGCTCGAAGGAATAAATATTTTTTTTTCTCGCTCTACTCATAAGAGAGCGCGGCGTTGGATTCCACCACTCAACACGCAATATCTCAAAAATTGAGTGGTGCGTAGCGAACGGAGTGTCTTAGCACTACGTTCCCAGCTCCCTGCTTATCCTGTTATATGCAAGTAATATATAACGCCTGTCTAAATTAAGGATGCTTCCCACGCGGACCAGTGGATTTGAAGCAGCGTTATAAATACTTTAGTCATAGCTTAGGTTGAACACTTAATGGGAGCGTAACTATATGCGATAATTTTTATTTTTATGAAAATTTATTTACGCTGTATCCTGTATACAGCAGGATTAAGCAGTCCCGAGGGAGATCTAGTGTTAAGACACTCATGGCGCAGTGGGACAGCGCTTGACGGTAAGCGCATAATTTGTGGGTGCGATCCTCATTCGTGAGATTTTCAGTTTTAGGCTTTCTTTTTTAATCTTCTCTGGTAGATGCAGCTCGACGTCCGCTACTTAGCGGGTTAACGTGGACCACTGAGTTTCTTAATACTAGATTATCTCTATTTACTCTGCTTATCCTGTATGGAGGAATAAGCGTGAAGCAGCCCAAAAGACATAAATGTATAAAAAAAAACAAGGTAAATACGTCAATGTAAACGGAAAGACTATTATTAATAAACGTTAATTGCATCTCCTTATAATACACACACATAGAAAAAAAAAAATGCAAATACGTCATTATTGCACCAAATAAGCTACACATAGCTTAGCTGTCACTATAGCACCAGCACAATATATAACAAAACGAGTAAATCTAATTTACACGTTGCTAGGATTACAAGTTACAGTGTTGCTATGTTGTAGGGTACCTGTACCAACATACATACATACATATGTTGGTTGTATAATATATATTATAGCATTACGGTCGACGTGTGCCCTACTTACAAGTACCTACGAGTAGGTACATGATTTTTTTTTATATTTATCACTTATGAAGCCATCGTGGCATAGTGACAGGGTCTGTATAAAACGCAACGGTTGTGGGTTCGATTTCGACTTGAAGGCATGAGTTTTGGATCACCTTCACGCTGTATCCCGCAAATTGCAGGGTAGGCAGAGGGAACCTAGTGTCTTAAACACTCTGTTTCCCACTTTCTGCCGAATTCTGGAGGCATTGCGTGTTGAGTGGCAGCACTCAACGCCGCACTTGTCCTCGACACCAGCGAAGAAATGGAAATATACATTTAAGTAAATATTTCATCTCCTCGAGTGGGGATCGAACCTACAACCAGTCGGTTTTACAGTCACACTTTGTGCCATTGCGCCGCGACTGGCCAGCCTTCATGAGTTTTGAATAATATTTATAATATTTAATATTTTCATCTCTAGGCGAGTGTTGAGTTCCGCCACTCAACTCACGCAATGCCTCGAATATTCAGAAGAAAGTGGAGAGCGGAAGTCTTAATGGTAACGGAGTGTCTTAACACTAAGATTTTCAAGTTCCCTCTGCCTACCTACCTCTATGTATAGTATAAAAATATTATACCTACGATATAAAAAAATATATCTTAAAACTACAGGTTCTAATTCCCGACACGTTCATAATTTTTCTATTACATAATATTACTGTTAATAAATAAACTTGTAACAATCTTATCCGTACACTCCTTTACTGATAAGAGCCGAGATAATGGACGATAAAGGTAAAGATAAAGGAAAGGTTTAAACCTAAAATTAACATAATATAAAATTTCTTATATTATATAACAGGTATTTTTCACAAAAGAGGCCATCATGGTTAGAATGTTAACGCGATGATTGTGGATTTGACTCCACACAGCTGCGAGTTCCACCCCTCAAGTACGAAAAACCTTGGAATTTCGTGTTAAAACACTCCGTTTCTGTTTTGACTCTTTTATTCACCGCTTTCTACCAAATTCTTGAAGCATTTCTTGAGACATTTCCGTTTTGTCTTATAACTGAGCGAGGAAAATTAAAATATTAAATATTTCATACCCCCACATGGGAATCGAACACACAACCTTCGTATGTTATAATAATTTAACACAATTTAGTGTATTTACAAAAGTAGACACGAAAGGAGTCATAGAGTTCATGGCTTTAATGAAATTACGTCATAATTTGATCACTTTTAATTTGAGTGTGTAATGGAGACATAACTGACTTTAGGGAAGTTCTTTTTTCAGTGAAACCGTTGTGGCGTAGTGGTTGTCAGCGTCTGAGGGACGCGCGATGATAATGGATTCAGTTCTCACTCGGGAGAGTGTTTATTTTTAAATTATTTTTATGTCGTAGCTCTACAAGACAAAGCGGCGGCGTTGATTCCACTACTCAACACGTAATATCAAAAAAATATTGAGGAATTATGTACTTATACATAAACCTAATTACAATTTTCGCTAAATGCTACTTTCCTATTAAGAAACGCGATATGTTATGGATATTGACGCCGTCGTGGCGTATAATACCTAACTGTAAGCGCGATGGTTGTGGGTTTGATTCTCGGTCTGATGCAGCGTCACTAAGCCACGACGGCATATAATCTATACATTATATAAAATTAAAAATCAAAGTAAATCAGTTTCATGCTGAATACAGCGTGAAACTGATTTAGTTTGATTTTTAATCGGAAAGAGG